>APFE031044788.1:232081-258163 GCA_000404065.3 Pinus taeda
TATCGACCTTCTTCTTTTATGTAAAATAATTTCTTTTATGTAAAATAATAACAACCTCACTACAAAAAAAATAAAAATAAAAATAAAAACAAGAAAACATGAAGAAGAAGACGACTTCCAAAATTATTAAATTTACAAAATAATTATTTATATTTCATACATTAAAAAATTTAAAGTAAAAAAATAGGTCTTTTAAAAAAAAGGGTCTGATGCAGAATTACCACCTTTTTAAATCAACATGAAAATCACTACCATTCTAAAACGCAATGTACATAAAAAAAAATTAAAGTGTCAAAAACTATGCTCTAAAAAACATGTTTGTTTTGCATCACCCCTTTTCAAAATCAGGTCATTTTTTTGCTATCTCTACAAAACGAGTAACAATATCAATTCCCATTTCAAAGTTTACGTTGTTCAATTCTGTGCAATTGGAAATTTATTTAGGGATGGAGCCAGTGATGATGTGTCTTGTGAGATGGTTTCTTGTGAAACCAAGAACATTGATACCACCACATTGTCCCAATTCTGATGGTATTTCTCCATTGATATCGTTTCAGGATAGGTCGAGTTCGATGAGTTTGGTACATTGTCCCAGTTGTTTCATAATATTGCCATCTAGATTATTTTTTTATTTTACATAATTGGTTGTTGTTTGTATTCCAGAAAAGATTGAGGAGGCTAGGCTCCATTGTTACAAGGCATTATGCCTGGGAAGCAAAGTAAGGAAATATTACAGAAGGGACAAAATTCCCCTTTGCTTCTGACGTTCTTGACTTTTGGAAAACTGAAATAGTATAGATTCTAGCAAACTAAAGCAGTAAGAGACAAAATTTGTAAGTCATGCTTAATCAATGTTTATATGACTGATTTGGTGGGCCGTAGATTCTTCAGGATTGCTTTCAACACCTGCATTCCTTAAATTTGATGAGCTGGTGCTAGGAGCATTACTTTCTTCCATGACAAACTTCAGGATGTCAATGGACTCTTGGACATGACTACATCTATTTGAAAGGTCATTGAACTGCTCCTGAAGGGAAGAAACTCTGTGAAGAAAGAGATTGAGGTCGGCCTCATGCTTCTCCTTAGTGATCCAAGCATGGGTGTCAATTTTGGTGTCCAAAATATTCTGATAAGCTCGAATTTGCTCCAGTTTTGCCTGCAGATCGGCATAGTGTAAGCAGTCCTCGTTTCTTGACATTGCGTATGGCCAAACTGATTTCTCTGTGCGCAGCAAACGCAGAGTGCTGCAAGAGTGTTGTTCCAAAGAGCTTGGGAAGAAACAACTTGGTGGAGGTTTAACAAAAATGAACTTGAGGGAAGGAGATCGAAGGCCCAAAGCAATATAGGATCGGTCGAGAATAAACGAGGGATAGAGCGAACGTAGCCAAGGGAAGGGAGAGTTGTAATTTTGAATGAATGAGAGCACGAATATGTAGGCAAGCTCCGACAAGGGGATAAGGAAGAATGGAGAGGGAGTCACAAGTATATTGAGAGATAAATCATGAGAAAGAGATGATAGAATCAGAGCACCTTGGGGGATGGGACAAAAGTGGGATTGGTAGATTGATTTCAGAGATATGGTGGCAAAGTCATCATCATTATGGATTTCAATGAAGATTATTGCTGCAACAAGGATCAGATTCAGCTTGAAGACGTTGTGAGCGACACTGGAAAGGTACCCAATGTTATTAAAAAATTATGTGGCTGGTTTGAGGATTGTTTTGCTTTTGATCATGGCAGGTAATTTTGAGATTCGATGGAGTTGCATCAGAGATTACCTATGGATTTGGAGCAGGCTCTATTTACATGAGTATCAGCCTTCTTGTTGAGGGAGTGAAGAACATGGAAGAAACAAACTTCTTTCATTTTCTGGGTTAGTGCTTGACATCAATTAATAGTTTGTTGTAGGAGCACATTGGAGGCGCTCTGATTATAAACCATTAGACTAATGATGATGGCCGAGTCTCCAAGGATCATTGCAGTGCTTATGTCGATTCTTTTAAGCTGAATGAGCCCTTGATATAGTGCGAGAGCTTCAACCTTGTTATTGGATAGGGGGCCTAATCGCCATTCATAAGCGATTTTGATATCTCCATTGGCATTGCAAATGATTGCAACAGCCCCTACCATTCCTGGATTACATTTGGAGGCCCCATCGAAGAAGAGATAGTGAGTATTACAGTTTCTGAGCCAAATAGAAAACTCCTCATCTTTCATTCTTATTTTCCAACTGTGATTAGAGTTGTTGCATTGGTTGCTAATGTCACTCCCGCTTTGGCCACTGTTACTTTTATCCAACAGGTACCCTATGAATTTCCTTTCTTCAACACAGAGATCAAAAATGTCAATTTTCTTTTGACTTTTGACTGAGATAACTTCCAATATAAGGCTCCTTTCCTTGCTACATAATTCCCTAATGTTGGTTTCTTTGTCTTTGAAGACCATACGGTTTCTTGCCAACCATATGTTTCACAGAAGAGAGTAGGGAAGAGCATCCCAAACTCTTCTAGCAATATTGTTCTTCTTTCGCTGCCACGGATAGTTCCTCTTCCAAAGATGCAAAACTTCAACAATGGAGTTATGGGAGCTCTAGGGGAGATGGGTGTTTAGAAAGATTTCTTTCCAACAGGCAGTAGCAAAGGGGCAAACAATGAAAAGGTGTTGGATGGTTTCTTCAGCTGCTTGGTAATTTGGGCAGCAGGATGGACCAATTATGCCTCGTTTTTGCAAATTATCTGATGTGAGAACTTTCCCTTTTAGGAGGACCCAAATGAAGAATTTTATTTTCGAATGGTCTCTGATTTCCAGACAATTTTCCAATGTGCCCAAATGGGCATGGTATATTCATTGTTACAGATATGCTAGTAGGCAGCTTTGACTATGTAATTAGAGCCTGAAGGATCCCAACGGAAGCCATCATTACTATTTTTTTTTATTGGGGCAATGCTATGGAGATGGGTTTGGAGATTAGCAAAACTTGCTTCAAGATTAATGGGTATGTCTGGAAAGATCCATCCTGTCCAAATCTGTGATTGAGTGTCCCACTGAGATATGTGGTCCAAATAATGAAGCCCTATGCTGTCAAAGAAGGAATCTGACCAGTTCCAGGTTTGTTGCTGACCCATTATTCTGTCTGCTCCGATTCTGATATTGTTGCCACCCTTGGGGACTTTGGAAATGTTTTGGGCAAGAAAGGGGATTGCTTTCTTTCACAACCTCCAGATTTTAGAGTAAGCTCTATTAGGGATATCATAATCCAGCAGGTGATGCCTTGGAGATTTAAGATATTTGGCTTCTAGCACAATTTTTCACCACGTAGATTGGCCACTAATGAGTCTCCATACAATCTTGGCACCAAACACCAGATTTAAGAGCTTAGATGATCTGATTCCTAAACTTCCATGTTCCTGGGCTTGAATGACCTATTTCCAATTCATAAGGTTGTACTTTTTTTTTTCATTTTTCCCCCCTTGCCAAAGAAAATGACGGAAGATGGCTTCCATTTTGTGATGAAAATTGGTAGGAGCTTGCAAAATTGTGAATTGATATAAGGGCAAAGAAAAAAGACCTGTTTTTAGAAGAACTAGGCAGCCTGCTGGATTAAGCCAAGAGGAGCCCCATTGCTACACTTTCCTTTTCATTTTATCTATGATATTATCCCATACTTCGGCTTTTAGAGGACCAGAACTCACTCGCATGCCCAAATAAGTGAAATGCCCCTAGTCTAACTTGCAAGGGACCCCAAATGTGCTGGCGATGTTATGAAGAACTTGAGCAGAAGTGTTCCAACCATAGATGCAGCTCTTGAGATGGTTGACCATACCTCTTAAGTAGCTCATGTATATGTCTAAGAGTGTTTTGAAACAACGAGCTATGATATTGGAGGCTCCTCTCATTAAGAGTGTGTCGTTAGCAAATTGAAAGTGATTTATGTTTTTGACTCCATTCCCAAATTTAATACCTGTGATAAGACCGACTCGCCGATTACAGTCCAAGGCCTTACTGAAGGACTCAGCCATCAAGATGAACAGATAAGGAGAAAGGGGACATCCTTGTCTTATCCCTCGAGAGGATTGAAAGGAAGGCCTTTGTAATGACCCCGGAAAATTTATAAATAACTTTTCTGTTGTTACCATCATGGGTCAAAACATTGAACAAGAATTATTTTTACTTTCAAAATTACGTCATTATAAATGTTGTTAATTTATAATTAGAAATGGATTGGAAAATGA
The DNA here is from genome assembly GCA_000404065.3 of Pinus taeda. Lineage (NCBI taxonomy): Eukaryota > Viridiplantae > Streptophyta > Pinopsida > Pinales > Pinaceae > Pinus > Pinus taeda. The sequence goes on from APFE031044788.1 coordinate 236,314, forward strand.
AAGTTAATAATTATTCTTTGGGGAATTGTTTTCTTTGTTGGTGATGTAAAGGAAAACAGTTGCCAAGAAAACCCTAACTTCTTTCCTTCCTTCCTTAGTGAAAAGGAAATGAAAAGGAAAGACCGGGCTGTTAGAGGAACAGATGGAAAGAAAATAAAGAAAGGGAGTCAAAAAAACAAAGAAAACATGCTAAGTCTGGTAAGGACCAGATAGCATGAGCACAGAGGTGCATTTTAAAATTTGCTGAAGGTAGTGGCCTGGCAAAGAATCTTGGGGGGAGACTCGATGTTCAGACAGTCTCATGGTCCGGAGGAAAGACAAGCTGAAAACTAGTTTTCTGCAGAAGAGGAAACTCGTGCAAATAATAAGTACAGGTACGTATGCTGTTCTGTTATTAAATATATTGTAGAGTACCTCAGCGGAGGGTTTGATAAGTTGGTAAGCCTGTGATTTCTTTAAAAAAAAAGAAATACTTTCTTGTAATTAGATGGGTCAGGTAAACAGTTAGAATAGATGGTACCTAGGGTTAAGTAGCTGCAGGTGTCATGAGAAAACACCACAGCCTCCTAAACCCAGGTAGTAGATTAGTCAGAGGGTTTGTATAAAAGGGGAAAAAGGAAATGAAATTACCCTTGGACTGTACAATTAATACACTGAAAATACCAGTAAGTTGGTAAAGGACAGATGTCCTTTTTAATCATATAGAGAACTAAATACTAAAATTGCCAATAAGTACAGTAAACCCTGTTGGTGAAATAAGCAGAGAAAGAGTCAACTGAATACGATTCACATTAGAGTTAATCATTTCACATTTCAAGTCGAACAAATAGCAAAAGGAAATTGCAACACAGTACCAATAACGTCATTTAATCAACAAAAATCGTTAGAGAATGTCGCGGCCATATGATAACAAGATTAATATCGAGTAGACTCAGTATAACAATTCAATAGCAAGTAACCTCATTATAACGGACGCATGCATGAGACTTTAAGTTATACAGGAGAAAACTGATACAAAGAGGAGTATTAAATGTCACTCTACAGCTCTTGTCGTGGCGTATGATTCACGCCATTTGTGTAAGTGCAGCAAAGTATTAAAATACGAAGACATTAACCTATTTTATACTGAATAAATTAACTCATGACAGAACAGTACCGAGCATCAATATGTGCAAATATATTCCACAAATTCGTCTGCATGCATACGAAATGTTGGCGGAAAACAAATGAAAAATACCCTTGAACAAGTAATGACTTGATTCCAAGTAAAACAAGGGAAAACAACAATACCCATTAACTGTATTGTGCTTAGCACGCGAAATATATCCTTAAACATAGTTCAAATTATACTGTAACCAGAGCGTCTTGCGGAATAACAGAGACTATGTATTCATCGAACCACTACTCCTAAATAAACAAGAACTCATATGGAATGGAGTTCGCATAACGTAAACAGTAATGTATTACATTTAATCATCCGGAACTGGAAGTATTCCTCCAAAAACAATGACATTAAAACTAAAAGGGTCATGAAGTTCGATGCCTCATGAAATGGCATTCGACAGTTCCCTTCTCCTACGAAAGGGTATGACCAGTGAACCAATTCTTCAGTAAAAAGCTCAAAGGAGCGATCTGGCATAAGAAAACAAGAACGTAACCATAGAAGCCGACACCAACCTCTGATATATACCATTAGACAAGAGTATTGAGGTCCATACCTAGAATGTGGAATGAATACCCACAGACTGTTGGTAATTCCCTTCTCCGCGACATGGATTCGCCAAGCCTGTAAGACATATTCAGAGCAAAAACTTATGAGTGAATCAACCTCAAATTGACGGCTTTCTGAAATAAAAGAAAATGAAAGTAATAACAATAATAATGCGAACGCGTAAAGATACATGGTCTCTAGCTATTGGAAAAGAACGCACAGAAGGATACTGCATCCTTCGCATTGACGACGTTCGGCCTCACCTCCAGTCACAAGGAGAAACTCAGACAATAACGATGGCGAACTTGCGAGCAGGGGAAATCCCTCTCAGAAAACTAACCACGCAACAAATGAAAGCCTTAAGCCCTAGAAAGATCCAAATGAAGTCCTCACCTTAACTCCTGGCCGTTCGATGGAGAAAGGACTGATCAGCAACGTTCATTAAGTCTGGAATCCCGAGACACCAGTACTGTGTCTGAGGGTATTAATGTCAACAGCTACCCGCCAAGTGAAAACCGGAGCGGAAAGGGAAACATTCCTCGAGGAGAGCTAGCTGTTTAACGCTTGGCTAATCAACATTAATGAGAATGGAAACGAAAACTCTGTTGCACTGCCAACGCAGCCATGTGTACACAGGAAATCCATACAGTAACCAGAGTCGAGATGTGCAGTGGGCGAGACCCCGTGCCAACACAGAAGGTAGGTTGATGGGTGATGCATCATTAATTTTATAAAGAACTATGAGGTGGTGACATGAAACCCATTAAACCTTCGAACAATGTAATATGTCATATATGGTTATGCATATAACCTTCGAACAATGTAATATGTCATATATGGTTATGCATATAACAAAAAAAATAAAATTTACATTGTTATCATATAGTAAATAGTGAATGGGGTTTGTGACATGTGGTATCAGAGCCCAGTGACAAAACTGAGGCCTCTGGGCAAAAATAGAAGTGGCATATAGTGATGCCATCTATAATAAATATGTTACTTGTACAAATACTGTTTAGTACACTAACATCCTCTTATTTTGTCATTAAATTTTTATGAAATAGTACAGGATTAGGAATTCAAAGAATTTCAACATGAAGAGGGTAGACAGTACATCTCGCAGATATGCGATGGGACAAGGGGCACATGGACCTGAGATTAACCTTGAGTTATGGGTACAACTGGGAGAAGAAGCTAGAAATACAAACTAGGCAATTTTGGAAACAGTACAGGAGCTGAAGAATGAGATGGCTCGGTTGCGAGAGGACAACGCACGATTAACAATGGAACAAGAAAGAATTTTAAAAAGTTTGTCTGATAGACAAAACCAACCACCAGTTAATCCTAGCATGGAACAACAGAGAATATCGGAAGAACAGAACCATCACGTGCCCCCAGAACGATCAGAAAAACAGGAGGAACGTTCTGATAATGCGTATGAACAACAAACCTCAAAGAGGCAAAGGATGGAATTACAAGGGGAATTCCGTAAGATAAAACCACCACACTTTGACGGGGAACAAGAAGAAGCAGCGGAAGCATGGTTGATCAACATGAATAAGCATTTTCAGTTGTACGAATACGACCATAACCTTAAGGCACGATTGGCTATTTTCCAGCTGCAGGGAAAGGCTACCTTATGGTGGGAAGAAGTCAAAATTGTAAAGGGAGTGATTGAGCAGACTATTACTTGGGAAAATCTCCAAAGGTATTTTAAGGAGAGGTATTTAACTGAACGGTTTTATGATGAAAAGGCAAGGGAATTCCACGATTTACGGTTGGGGCAACAGACCATGGATGAATTCATCACCCGTTTTACCTCCTTACTCCGCTACGTACCATATATAAGGGAGGAAAAGGCGAAGGTGCAACGATTTGTCAGCAGCTTGCCACCTTATATGTGAGAGAGGATTGAGTTCGACAATCCAAAGTTGATGGATGAGGCGATTCGTAAAGCCAGAATTTGCTATCAACAAAGTAAGCAAAAATGGGAAGGTGCTGGTAGGAAATGGAATGAGAAAAAGAGTTTCAAGTCAATTGGAAGCAATAGAGGAAACCGTAGTGGCGGAAGCAAGGGGAATGGAAAAGGACTAAATAATAGAATTCCATCAAAATCTACATCTAAACTCAAGATAGTAAATGAATCCCGGGGTGGTGAGTAGCAAGCTAGATTGGACAGTGAAGGGACAGCAAGACCCCCGGTTTAGTGCTAGGGCTGTGGAGGGCCGCACTATGTCAAAAACTGCCCACAACGTAAGGGAACAGAACAACTATCCCAAATTCATGAAGCTTCAACAGTTGGCAAGGTTGGACGTAGAGTGCCCAGAATTAATGCAGCACTAGAGGATCGGCAAGCAGAATATCAACCAACAATGGTCGAATTTGAAGGTAAAATCTCAGACTTTACCATAGCTGTTTTAATTGATCCAGGGGCTACACTAAGCTATATAAGCCCAAAATTAGTAGAATGTTGTAATTTACAGCCTCTTAAATTTAAAATTCCTTGGCTGGTACAATTGGCTACTGGAGCCAAAAGACGGGTAATGGCAAAAATCAATAATTGTTCCTTTACCATAGCAGAACAACCGATAATGGCTGATTTAAATATAATCCCTCTTGGTTCATATGATGTTTTAATTGGAATGGACTGGTTGGAAAAACACTGGTCTTTAGTGGGCTGCAAAACCAAGGTTATATATTACAGAGATCAACACGGAAACACGAAGGAAATGCAGGGAATTAAGCGACCCATGCAGATCCGCCAAATAACTGCAACCCAACTAGCAAAGTGCATCAGGAAACGGTGCCAGATTTATGCTATTCAAGTGGGATATGCTGATACTAAGGATAAAACAACAACATTGAATGACATCCCTGTGATACGAGAATTTACAGATGTATTTCCAGAAGAAATTCTTGGATTACCACCAAAAATAAATATAGATTTTACTATAGAATTGGTACCAGGCGCAGCCCCGGTATCACGAGCACCTTACATAATGAGTGTGCCTGAGTTAACAGAGTTGAAAATGCAGTTGCAAGAATTACTGGATAAAAACTACATTCGGCCCAACATATCACCATGGGGAGCCTCGGTATTATTTGTTAAGAAGAAAGATGGAACTTTACAGATGTGTATTGATTATCGCCAGCTGAATAAGCTGACCATCAAAAACAAATATCCGTTACCTTGGATCGATGAACTATTTGATCAAGTAAAAGGCGCAACGGTGTTTTCTAAGATTGATCTGCGATCAGGCTACCATCAGATCCGAATTAAGGAAGAGGACATTGCTAAAACTGCTTTTAGAACAAGGTATGGACATTATGAATTTGTAGTATTACCCTTTGGGTTAACAAATGCCCCTGCAACCTTTATTTGTCTGATGAACACTATATTTCATCAAGATCTAAATCGATTAGTGCTGATATTTATTGACGATATACTGATATATTCTCGCACGAAAGAAGAACACCAGGAACATCTCAGAATGGTACTACAGACCCTTCGAGAACATCAGTTATACGCCAAGTTTAGTAAATGCGATTTCTTCAAGGAATAAATCCAATACTTGGGTCATGTGATTACAAAGAACGAGATTGCAGTGGACCCAAAGAAAATAAAAGCTATAATGGATTGGCCCATACCCAAAGATGTGGTAGACATTCAGTCCTTCATGGGATTAGCCGGATATTATAGGCGATTCGTGGAAGGTTTTTCCAAAGTGGCTTTCCCCATCACCTCATTGCAGAAAGAAAGGAAAAGCATTCCAATGGAGCACAAACTGCCAGAAAAGCTTTGAGCAGTTGAAACATCTGCTCACTACAACACCCATTTTGAGTATCGCTGATCCTGATAAAGATTATGTGGTATGCACAGACGCAAGCAAAGAAGGTTTGGGAGGAGTATTAATGCAAGAAGGTAAAGTGATTGCGTATGAGTCTCGAAAATTGAAAGAGCATGAGCATAAATACTTTGCTTATGATCTAGAATTGGCTGCCGTCATACATGCCTTGAAAATGTGGCGGCATTATCTTATGGGCAGAAAATTTCTATTGCTAACCGACCATCACAGTCTGACAAATTATTTTAGCCAGCCCACTTTGAACGCTAGACAAGCAAGATGGGTAGATTTCTTAAGCGGTTTTGATTTTGACATTAAACATTTACAGGGAAAGGAGAATCGAGTGGCGGATGCCTTAAGTCGAAAGGTACAAAATCTGTATGAAATTTCCATCAGTGAATGGAGGAGTCCATTCGGGGAAATGATAGAGAAAACAACGGAACAAGATGCCGAATATCAGTAAATAAAACAACAATTACAGCAGCCCTCCAACGAGAAAAATCAGCAAGGATATGAATTGGACGATACAGGAATGTTATACTACAAGAAAAAATTATATGTACCAAACCAGAATAGTATTAAAAATCTGATACTGGATGAATTCCACATTAGCCATTACGCAGGTCATCCAGGCTACCAGAAAATGATTACAGCAATTAGAAAGGATTACTTTTGGCCAGGGATGAAGAAGAACGTGGCTGAATACTTGGCACGATGTTTGGAATGCCAACAAATTAAAGCGGAGCATCAACATCCAGCTGGATTGCTACAACCACTACCTATTCCAGAATGGAAATGGGAAGCCATTTCCATGGATTTCATCACTGGACTACCCAAGACAAAGAAAAACAATGACTCCATTATGGTGGTTGTAGACAAGTTGAGTAAAGCCACCCATTTCATACCTGTGCAATCCACATATAGAGCCACACAAATCGCTCACATTTTTATGCAGAATGTGTTCAGATTACATGGGCTCCCAAAGTCAATAATTTCGGATCGAGATGTAAAATTTACATCCGCCTTTTGGAGAACATTATTCGTTGAACTGGGAACTCAGCTGAACTTTAGCACTGCGTACCATCCTCAAACCGACAGACAGATAGAACGAGTAAACCAAGTAGTAGAGGATATGTTAAGGGCTTATGTAATGCAGCAACCTATGCTATGGGAAGAATACTTACACTTGGTGGAATTTGTGTATAATAATGGGTATCATACCTCAACGCAAATGAGCCCTTTCGAGGTTTTGTACGGTCGAAAATGCCGCACACCTTCGAATTGGGGCAGACCCGAAGATAGATTGAGTTTGGGACCGGACATGCTTACGGAGATGGAGGATATGGTAAAAAAGGTACGCGCCAATTTGAAAGCTGCTCAAGACAGACAGAAAATTTTTACTGATCGTAAAAGAAGATTCAAGGAATACCAGGTTGGATACCATGTGTATATTAAAATTCAAGCCAAAAGAAGTACATTACAGTGGAGCAGGTGTGCCAAACTAGCACCCCGATATTGTGGACCATTCCAAGTCTTGGCAAGAATTGGATCAGTAGCGTACCAACTCGCCTTGCCAAGCCACATTTGGGTTCACAATGTTTTTCATGTTTCCGTGTGAAAGAAATATGTCTATGATCCTAGACATGTGATCAAATGGCAGGATATTCAGGTGGGAATTGTTGATTACAATGAGCCGGGCAAAAAGGATTTAAAAAATAAACTAACTTAAACATTGTATGTGGCAGGTCGAGCCGGAAGGAGAGGTGCTGGTCGAGCCACTGAGCATCCTCGACCGGAGAGAAGTGCAATTGCGGAGACGAGCTATTACCCAAGTTAAGGTACATTGGCGGCATTATGGACCTGAGGAGGCCACTTGGGAAGATGAAACACTAATGAAAAGAACCTATCCAGAGCTGTTTATGACTGAGAGACATCGGGACGATGTCCAATCTCAGGGGGAGGAGATGTAATGACCCCGGAAAATTTATAAATAACTTTTCTGTTGTTACCAGCATGGGTAAAACATTGAACAAGAATTATTTTTACTTTCAAAATTACGTCATTATAAATGTTGTTAATTTATAATTGGAAATGGATTGGAAAATGAAACTTAATAATTATTCTTTGTGGAATTGTTTTCTTTGCTGGTGATGTAAAGGAAAACAGTTGCCAAGAAAACCCTAACTACTTTCCTTCCTTAGTGAAAAGGAAAGGAAAAGGAAAGACCGGGCTGTTAGAGGAACAGACAGAAAGAAAAAAAAGAAAGGGAATCAAAAAAACAAAGAAAACATGCTAAGTCTGGTAAGGACCAGATAGCATGAGTACAGAGGTGCATTTTAAAATTTGCTGAAGGTAGTGGCCTGGCAAAGAAGGTTGGGGGGAGACTTGATGTTTAGACGGTCTCATGGTCGGGAGGAAAGACAAGCTGAAAACTAGTTTTCCACAGAAGAGGAAACTCGTGCAAATAATAAGTACAGGTAAGTATGTTGTTCTGTTATTAAATATATTGTAGAGTACCTCAGCAGAGGGTTTGATAAGTTGGTAAGCCTGTGATTTCTTTAAAAAAAAAAGAAATACTTTCTTGTAATTAGATGGGTCAGGTAAACAGTTAGAATAGATGGTACCTAGGGTTAAGTAGCTGCAGGCGTCATGTGAAAACACCACAGCCTCCTAAACCCAGGTAGAAGATTAGTCAGAGGGTTTGTATAAAAGGGGAAAAAGGAAATGAAATTACCCTTGGACTGTACAATTAATACGCTGAAAATACCAGTAAGTTGGTAAAGGACATATGTCCTTTTTTATCATATAGAGAACTAAATACTAAAATTTCCATTAAGTACAGTAAACCCTGTTGGTGAAATCAACAGAGAAAGAGTCAACTGAATACGATTCACATCAGAGTTAATCATTTCACATTTCAAGTCAAACAAATAGCAAAAGGAAATTGCAACACAGTACCAATAACGTCATTTAATCAACAAGAACCGTTAGAGAATGTCGCGGCCATATGATAACAAGATTAATATCGAGTAGACTCAGTATAACAATTCAATAGCAAGTAACCTCATTATAACGGACGCATGCATGAGATTTTAAGTTATACAGGAGAAAACTGATACAAAGAGGAGTATTAAATGTCATTCTACAACTATTGTCGCGGCATATGATTCACGCCATTTGTGTAAGTGCAGCAAAGTATTAAAATATGAAGACATTAACCTATTTTATACTGAATAAATTAACTCATGACAGAACAGTACCGAGCATCAATATGTGCAAATATATTCCACAAATCCGTCTGCATGCATACGAAATGTTGGCGGAAAACAAATGAAAAATACCCTTGAACAAGTAATGACTTGATTCCAAGTAAAACAAGGGAAAACAATAATACCCATTAACTGTATTGTGCTCAGCACGCGAAATATATCCTTAAACATAGTTCAAATTATACTGTAACCAGAGCGTCTTGCGGAATAACAGAGACTATGTATTCATCGAACCACTACTCCTAAATAAACAAGAACTCATATGAAATGGAGTTTGCATAACGTAAACAGTACTTTATTACATTTAATCATCCGGAACTGGAAGTGTTCCTCGAGAAACAATGACATTAAAACTAAAAGGGTCATGAAGTTCGATGCCTCATGAAATGGCATTCGACAGTTCCCTTCTCCTACGAAAGGGTATGACCAGTGAACCAATTCTTCAGTAAAAAGCTCAAAGGAGCGACCTGGCATAAGAAAACAAGAACGTAACCATAGAAGCCAACACCAACCTATGATATATACCATTAAACAAGAGTATTGAGGTCCATACCCAGAATGTGGAATGAATACCGGTAGACTGTTGGTAATTCGTTTCTCCGCGGCATGGATTTGCCAAGCCTGTAAGACATATTCAGAACAAAAACTTATGAGTGAATCAACCCCGAATTGACGGCTTTATGAAATAAAAGAAAACGAAAGTAATAACAATAATAATGCGAACGCGTAAAGATACCTGGTCTCCAGCTATTGGAAAAGAACGCACAGAAGGATACTGCATCCTTCGCATTGACGGCGTTCAGCCTCACCTCCAGTCACAAGGAGAAACTCAGACAATAACGATGGCGAACTTGCGAGCAGGGGAAATCCCTATCAGAAAACTAACCACGCAACAAATGAAAGCCTTAAGCCCTAGAAAGATCCAAATGAAGTCCTCACCTTAACTCCTGGCCGTTCGATGGAGAAAGGACTGGTCACCACTGTTAATTAAGTCTGGAATCCCGAGACACTAGTACCGTGTTTGAGGGTATTAATGTCAACAACTACCCGCTAAGTGAAAACCGGAGCGGAAAGGGAAACATTCCTCGAGGAGAGCCAGCTGTTTAACGCTTGGCTAATCAACCATTAATGAGAATGGAAACGAAAACCCCGTCGCACTGCCAACGCAGCCATGCGTACATAGGAAATCCATACAGTAACCAGAGTCGAGATGTGTAGTGGGTGAGACCACGTGCTAGCACAGACGGTAGGTTGACGGGTGATGCATCATTAATTTTATAAAGAACTATGAGGTGGTGACATGAAACCCATTAAACCTTCGAACAATGTAATATGTCATATATGGTTATGCATATAACCTTCGAACAATGTAATATGTCATATATGGTTATGCATATAACAATTTTTTTTTTTTTTTTTTTACATTGTTATCATATAGTAAATAGTGAATGGGGTTTGTGATAGCCTTGTTCTACCATTAATGGGAGGAGAGATCCAAGGACCTGAAATGCAAGCTTTGACAAGGTCAAGGAAGGGCCCAACAAATCCCATTTTCTTTAGAACAACAAAGAGGAATGAGTGTCTAACTCTGTCGAAGGCATTGGCTAAGTCTAGTTTTAGAATGAAACCTTTTTCTTTTCTAGACTGGCTGGAGTGTATAGCTTCTTGGACAAGGAGAATCTAGTTAGAAATTTGTCTATTGGCCAAGAAGCCTCCTTTGTTTTCAGAGATGAGTGAGGGGAGAAGAGGTTTAAGACGAGAAGCGAGGATTTTGGTCAGAATTTTGTATGATGAATTGTAGAGTGAAATGGGTTGAAATCGGGAGAAGGATGAAGGTCAATTCTCTTTAGGGAGGAGGGAAAGATGGGTGGTGTTAGTGAAACCTCCAATTTTTCCCTTGCATTGAGTCCATTTTATCATCTTAACAAGGTCCTTTTTTATTATTCCCCAATAAGCTCGATGGAAGCAGATGAGGAAACCATCTGGGCCAGGAGTTTTTTTTGGTTGAAGCATCTAGATATCTCTTCTTATTTCTTCTTCTTCAATTTCCTTGATCAGGTTTTCATTGATTTCCTCACTGATCTCAGTGGGGAGTTGTTGTAGTATATCTGAGTAATCTTCAACCTCTTTCATTTCAGTTAAGAGGGCATTGTAATGATCTAAGGCTACCTTTTTAATAGCACCTTGAGTGGTTTGGAGATTGCCTTCAACATCGATGATGGAGGTAACATTGTTCCTAATTTTCCTGACAATAACCTGCTTATGAAAGAAAGCAGAATTTTTGTCACCTCCTTGCAACCATAGCTACCTTGATTTTATTCTCCATTTTTGCTCCTCCTCTCTATTGGCACGATATAGCTAGAAGTAGAGATCACCTTCAAGTGCTTTGTATTCCTAGGAAAACCCTCGTTCCTTTGTTATGTTGTGAACTTTCTCCAATTTATTTTTTATTTTAGTTTTGTACTTCTCAAGTTCCGTGTAGTAGTTTATTTTCCCATTCCTTCAAGGCGCTTTTGGTCCTTTTTAACTTGTTTTCCCATATGTATCCCGACGACCCTTCTATGTGTTGAATCCATGTGTTTTTGACAATCTCCTCAACAGTAGGAATGCTGCTCCACAATGGACTATATTTAAAAGGTATGGGCCCTAAGGGACAGTGGGATTTGAGAACAAGAGATGTGGGGTAAGGATCAGATGCTGAAGAGGGGAGAAAAACAACATAAGCAGTGGAGTAAGATGAGAGGAGCATGACATTCACCAAAATCCTATCTAGCCTCTCCATGATATTCCCTTTGCCTAGTCTATGATTATTCCAAGTAAATCTGCGATTTTTTGTTACAACGTCAACTAGATCATGATCCTGCATGATGGTCTCCAACTGTGTTCTGCAAGGGTCATGAGAAAAACAATCTCCTCTTTTCTCGTTGGAGTGGAGTATGAGATTGAGGTATCCACCAAGAATAATATTGTTGCTTCCTTCTTCATCTATTTTTGCTTTGAGGGAAGTCCAACACTGCTCTTTGTCTCTATAGTGTATTGGCGCATAGATGTTGTAGATAAGAATCCTTTTGCTATCTATTAAGCTCTCTAGAGTGACTTTAATCTAGTATTGGCTGACTGTATCTGTTATGTGTTTGCAAATGTTGTGGTTCCAGAGGGTTGCAATTCCCTCGGAGGCAACCCTTGATTCACTTATGCATCCATTATACTACTTGAGCTGACCAATGATTCATTTCATTTCCTGGTGTCCTTGTTTTGTTTCTTGTAGCAATAGGGTTTCTTGTTTCTCATGTATTATTAGATCTTTTAGGGCAACAATTTTGGAGGGGTGCCCTAGTCCCCTACTATTCCAAGATAGAACTTTCATCATTGAGTGTGAGGGGTATGGAGAGTTGCTCGCCCTCCTTGTTCCTTATGCACTGCTTCTTTACTGTTTTGCCCCAAAATGTAGGTTTCTATGGGGTTCTGCGTACCAATGGCAATATCCTTTTGAGCATTTTCATCTCTCTGTTGCTTTGAAGACTTCCTTCTTGGCCCTTGTTTTGTTTGTGTGTCTAGAGTTACACCATGCTCTTTAGAAGAACTCCTGGTAGATCTAGAGGAGGGAGGGTCATGGGAAAAGGAGGAGGAAATTAGCAGAAGGGGGTGGGTTCATTAGCATCAGCTTGGGACATGGAGAAAGGGGGGTTATCTTTAGGGGGGGAAATGGTGGAAAAATGATTGAATGAATTAGGGGGAGGGAGCGAATGGGAAAGGGAGGACATGGAAGAGTTAAAGAGAGGAGGTGTAGGGGAAGGCTGTGTGATTAGCCTTGGGAGGGACAGCTTCAGGGTTTGCCTTGGGGTTGGTAGCAGTCTTCTTTTTCTTGACTGTTTCCCATTGCTCATCTTGTGAAGCATTTTCAACATCAACTAATTTAGAGCAGCAATTGGCAAAATGGCCATATTCGTGACATACCTTGCATTTAAACGGGATCTGCTCATAGTCCAACTATTGGATGTGCATCCAATCATCCACTTTGAGCTTGATGGCCTTAGGGGGGCCTTTGCCGAGATCAACTTCAACACATATGCTAGTGCAGGCTTGCATGTTATCTTTTGGCTCACTGCGATCAATAAATCTTCCAACAACATTCCCAATGGCTTGAACCGATTCATCTCCCCAACAGTGAAGAGGGAGGTGAAGGAGCCGAACCCAGACTGGGACTGCACTAGGGACATCCAATTCAGGGTCAAAATTCGGAGTCCATTTGTTGAGGTATAAGCCTCTAGAGTCCATGAAATATGGTATCTTTCTAAATATTAGATCCTTGTCTTCTCTTGATTCAAAGTGGAAGGTGAAATACCCTTTCCCACAGAAGCAGATGGAAATTTTTCCTTGTATTTTATCAGACCAGTTTCGCTCGACCCACCTTTGCACTATCTTCGAAGAGGGCCAAAGACCAGTGAATTGTCTGATGAGACCTCATTCTACTAGAGAAAGTGCTGCCATACGAGGCAGAGCAGGAGGAAGAATCACCTCTTGCAGAACATCTAGCTTCTTAACAAACTTAGAGATTGTCGGGCGAGGGCGCTGAGGTGGTAAAGATTTGACTAGGGCGGAGAAGGCCTATTGGGCAGCAGCCGCCTCCGGGGTTGCATCCGGAGGGGCCATGGCGGAGGGCCAAAGGCCATAAGAACTAGTCAGCGCTCAGCAACATCGTGACCTAGCAGCAATCCGGTTTCATCCGTAGTAGTTGTTCAATAATTAATTTTTCTTTTATTTCCATCTAGATTATTGCTACTCACATATAAGTGGAATAAATTGAGAAGGTTGCCCAAGCCTTATGGTGATTTCCTGGACAACTTATTGTTTTGGAGATAAAGATCCATGAAGTCTAGACAATTACTTATTGAAAATGGTATTGATCCACTCAATCTGTTTTTGTTTAGGTCAATCTCCAAAAAATTGGGTCTTTTCAAAGTTTGAATCCAGCATAGCTTCCTCTAGTTTTTTGAACGAGTAGGACAAGACAACATATTTTAGTGAAGATATAGATAGATTTGACGGGGATAGATCCAATGTCTTCCAAGTGTGAGTCATTGGAAATCTGTAACATGAGATCTCCTCTTTCTCTAAGGTAGGCATTGCTGACATTATTGCTATTAAATAAGGGGTTCCAGCAACATCTTAAAATTTCAGAGAGACGTGAAGCCATATACAACACAGTGATAGAGACATATCGACATCAAACAGTAGCAGGTGAGGGCATTCAGAGTCTGGTAGGTTGAAGACAGAAGAAGACAAGCCTACTAGGAATAGTAAGATCTGGGAGATTGGCATGCCTTTGAATCTGTAGATGGGACAGTTCACCAATTTTAGCATTGCTTCATTTTATCCAGTTAGCAACACTCATTTCGAGACTGACAGGATTGAATCTTATCAGAGGGACAACTTTTGATCCAAGATTTTTGTTTCTATATGTAGAGACGTGAAGCGAGTAACTGTTTTTTGTAATTGATATTCATTTCAAGGGTGTATACTGTAGATTTCAAGGTGGATTTTGTCTCTTTTCACATTGAGCAGATCATATAGGCAAGCAGCAAAAACCATCTGACGCCATTCTGGATTTATTGGGGGAGAGGAACTTGAGAAAGCACAATAGAAATGTATACCTCTACAAGCAGCAGAAACCCTCTGATGCCATTCTGGATTTATTGGGTGAAAGGACTTAGAGAAACCACACCCTACGACTGTAGTGGAGCATTAGCAAGATTTCAAGGGCATATTCTATAGAGTTGGGCCGACATTCAGAAGGCATTTGCAGCTTTGCCTCCTTTCCCTAACACATACTGGTTTCTTTTTGAGCGACAATGAGTTCTCGTTTGTCAGTGCAATTGTCTGAGCAGTGTGGTCAGCAATGAGAGCAACGAGCAGTGAACAATGAGCAGTGAGAAAGCAGAGAGCTTTTATGCAACAGAAGTATCGAGCAATGAGAAAGGAGTAGCAAATGCATTCAAACATGACAAAGGAACAATAAATTTCAAAATATGTGGAGACAAATGATTTAGGACAGGTGAAAATTGCCTCATCCGCCAAAGCTGGGAAGTGGGTTTGGGTCAATTCCAAACAATATCGAGGAATTTTAAAACAAAGAATAGCTCATCTAAAGTGGGAGCAAACAAGGAAGAAACGATCTAAAAAGAAAAGAACTAGAGCCCTTCGCAAAAATCACTTAAACAAGTCTCCTTTACAAGCACGTGGAAATTAGAAGTCCAAAGGAAAAGTCATTGATTATTCTGCCTTATATAGTCCCACATCCACACCTCTCACCTGGTCCTCTGATATTTATGTGAAAGAATTTTTAAATGCAAAACAAGGGTTGGAGGTTTTAGAAGCTCAAGGGTAAGAAAAAGATCATAAAATTCATATAATAATAGTTGAGAACAAGGCTTTAGCAGAAAGCAATAAAGTCTTAAAAGAACAAGTGGCATTGCTACAAAAAGCTGTCCTGATAGGCAAGAAAAAATGGCAACACATGAAGGCGGATGTGCAAAACATAATGAAATTTGTAGTGGAAAGTATAGAGGTGGTGAATGGGAAATCATCCCAAGTTAAAGGGAAAATAATTTCCCAAATAAACAATCATGAAGAGAATGCAAGAGAAGAAACAAAAGGAGATTCCACCAAAGTTTCCAAAACTTGGGCTCAATTTATTAGAAATTATACTAATAAGGAAGGAGAAATAAATATTCAGGTTGACAACATGCAAGTTAGTGAAGGCAAGGAAATACAAAACAGGGAAGAAAACATAATTATTAAAGGGGTGAAAGACTATGGTAAAAATGAATGTACTCTTGACCTTGCAAGAGACTTCTTGAAAGACAAGTTGCTATGGCAAGGACAAATATGCCAAGCATGGAGGGTGGGTAAGTTTAACGGGGAGAGAGCCAAGCCCATAAAATTCATTATGCCTAGCTTGCATGATAAATATATCATTCTAAGTATGAAACATCTATTGAGCAGTTCTTGTTTTTTCCTAGAAGAAGATTTAACTGTAAAACAATAGGAGAACATAAGGGATGAAATTTTAAAGGTTAGGGCAGCAAGAGATGAAGGCAAGAGAGCATGGATTTACAAAGGTAAAGATGCGATAGCACAATTTGGACCTCCTTCCAAAACAGAGTAGCTAGATGGTAATAAAGAATAGGCAACAAACTCTCCAACAGGAAATCAGAAAGCAAAGTGAATATGGGAAAGCAGGGACAAAGACTAAAAAGTGGGTCTTACATGTGAAAATAAATAGCAATCAAGTCATACCCAAGTTTCCTTAAGATTAGTTTTTTGGAATTGCAGAGGTTACCCATGGAGACGAGGACCTAGGTTAGGGCCTATTGCGGAAGATAGAGACATAATTTGCCTCATAGAAACACATGAGCATGAAGGGTGCAAGATAACTCTGTTTGAAGGATACTGGAAGATGGCAGTGTGGAACAAGGTAGCAGGGAATGGCAAAGGGCATGAGGGTATCATGGTTTTAGTAAGGGATAAAGATGGTTGTCTCATTTAGTTAGAAAAAGAAGACTCAAATAAGCAATTCATTTGGTTTAAAATATCAAAAAATGGAAACCACATTAGAATTGTAGCATGCTATTTTGCGCTGCAGGTTTCAAAAATCTACAAAGGTAGAGGGCTTGACCACAAAGATCCATTTGCAACCTTAAAAGTGGATGTTGCAACATATTCACAGCTAGGTGACGTCCTTATAGTGGGTGATTGCAATGCTAGGACTGCAAGTGAGAAAGCTAGCATTTTTTGTTGTAAAGATGATTGTGACTCTATTTGGCTTACAGAGGAAAGTAATCATCAGTGGGAAAGAATTTTAGAGGACAAGGACTGCAATCTCTTCGGTGAACAATTGCTTACTCTATGTGGGGCCTTTGATTTAGTCATTTGTAATGGATTGACTAGATGGGAAAAGTCTTGTAATTTCACTTACAATACTTACAATGGAGCAAGTGTGGTAGATTATGTAATTTGCTCGCATAGTTTGTGTGAGAAAATGGAGGAAGTTTTGATTGGAGATCAGTTGTGGGACTTGAAATCAGATCACAAGCCAATTTATTTATGTTTCTCTTGGATTGGAAAGAAATAATTAGAGTAAAAAATTCAGCATGTCCAACAAAATCTCCCACAGGGCAGAATTCTTTTGACCCTATAAAATTGTAATCACTTCAAAATGATGCTCGAGAGGTTCTTTGAGAAGGGGAAAATTTCAATTCACAACCTTCATAGTCATGAATTAACACATTTAATTCAATGCACACTTGCAAAGTGTAAAATAGAAAAACTTATGAAGTCTGAAACAAATTGCTTTCCGATTAATGCTTGGTTTGACGAGGAATGCAAAAAGGCAAGGAGAATGTGGAAAGAGTCAATCAAGGACAACATAAAGCTCAAAACTTACAAATAGTTATTAAACAAGAAAATGGTCGATTTCATGGTTTCAAGGAAGGAAGAACTAATATTCCTTGGAAAAAATAATCCCAAATTATTTTGAAAGGAGCTCCAACCAAAAAAGATACAAATTGGAAATAATATTACAGATTCTAAATGGTTTGACTATGCAAGACAACTCTATGAGTAGGTTCCCAAGGTTGACCCTCCCCCCTTGGTCAACATTGATACTGAACTCTTCACGGTACAAGAGGTAGAGATGGGTATCAAGAAGTTGGGTGTTGGAAAAGCAAAAGACTTAGCTGAAATCCAAGCAGAATATCTAAAGTGGGGCTCAAAGATTCTTGCACCTCACATTACAAAAATCTTCAACAACACAATACAACAAGGGCTCCCCACAGATTGGACAACTAGTCTGGAAAAACCTCTTTTCAAGAGCGGTGACATCAATATCCCTCCAATTATAGAACCATCATGATAAACCCTTTATTTGCAAAGCTATTTGGAAGCATGCTAGAAAACAAAATTAGCGAGTGGGAAGAAGAAAGAGATAAGCGTGCTAAAGGGAAAGTAGGTTTTAGACCTAAACATTCCACAGTTGATCATTAGATAACTTTAAGGTACATCATTGAAAAAGTTTGGGAGAAAAAGGAAGAAGTCTTTTGCTGCTTTGTTGATTTCAGAAAAGCGTTTGACTCGGTTCCTAGGGATAAGCTTTGGCACAGAATGGAGGAACTTGGGGTTCCTAAACATTTGAGAGTAGTTGTACATAGGCTGCATGAAGAGGTGAAAGTCAAAATTAGAACTTTAGTAGGGATTTCTGAAAGTTTTAGAAGCGATATCGGTGTCAAGCAAGGTTTCCCGCTGTCTTCTACCCTTTTTGGTTTATATATCGACAAGCTTGAGGAGTGGTTAAATTCGCAAGGGGGTGATGGTATCTATTTGGGCAAGTTTGTTATAAGGCTTCTTTTGTATGTAGATGACCTTATTTTAATTGCTAAATCGGCTCTTGGTTTGGAAGAGCACTTACTATCCCTTGAGCATTTTTGTAGAAGTGTGGGGATGCAAGTCAATATCAACAAAACGAAAGTAGTGGTCTTCTCTAAGAAAAGAAAACATAACCAACATAAGTTCTACTTTGAAGAGAACATTCTGGAAGAAGTTGTGGATTACAAATACCTCGGAATTGACTTCAACAAAAATCTAAGCTGGAATGGTTGTAGAAAGAAAAGAACTTTGGGGGGTTGGAAAGCATTTTATGCTTTTCAAAATAGATGTAGAGAGGCAAAGTTATGGGACTCAAAAACCACTCAAACCCTTTTTTGGCTTCTAGTGATTTCAGTGATTCTCTATGGTTGTGAACTATGGGCCAACAATACATCTGACATGCAATGGAGACAAATTGAGAAAATTCAGAAGTGTTTGATTGTAAACAAATTTAAGATTAAAAGTGCAGTTCCTTATGATATCTTGTTAAGTGAAACAAAGAATGCTCCTATTGAAGCAATTGCTATGGTGCGAGTCATAAGGTATTTAAAAAAAATCAGCAAATGGAAGAGGGTAGATGGCCTAAGGTTGTCTCTAATGATAAATTATGCAAGAGAAAAAAAACTTGGATGTAGCAAAATAACAAATGGTTTAGTAAATGGAGTATTTGCTTGAACGCGTGTCCCATAAACAACAAAGAGATAAAAACTTTTGTTATGGAATAGTTCCAGAAGCATCCTTGGGATAAGGAGATAGGAAGAAAGAAAAATTACTATATTGAAGTGTTTAATCCCTCTCATAGCCATCAACCAAAAGCATACGTAGAGGCCAATATCTCTTAGAGAGCCAAAATTCTTATTGCTTAGTTAAGGACTAATTCTCATCAACTCTGTTGTGAAACAAAGTGCTAGAAAAGGCCAAAGGAAGTGTGGGAGGAAAGAGTATGCATTTTTTGTTCTTCCGAAAAAATGGAAACATAAAAAATTTCATTTTACAATGTGAGGCCTTCAAAGGCAATAGGGAAAGATTTGCAGATATGATGGCAACTAGCTCTTGGGATAATCGATTTAGCGAGGGGTTTGTCGAGAAGCTGGGAGCACTTATTTTGAAGCTTCACAGAAAAAGGGCCAAATACATCAAGCAGATAAAGAAGCAATCCGTCTCATAGGCTATCTTTAGCGTCGTGGACGTTAAAATAATTTCTTTCTTTCTTTCTTTTAATCATTTGAGACTCTTCATGCTAACCAACTCTGGGATTTGGCCATAAAATTTGTTCCCACTCAGATCTATATATTCCAAATTCTTGTGATTTTGAATCTGCAAGTTTCAATTATGGTAAAAAATTTGTTAGCAAGACATTTTGTGTTAGATGGAAATAGTCGGGAAATTTGTTTTGTCATTTATTTTAATTGAGATAGAGAAATAGTTTGCAATTTTGTTGTTTCTTTATTATTATTAAAAGGCTTCCACTTTGGGATTTGGTCATAAAATTTGTTCCCAATCAGATCTATATATTCCAAATTCTTGCAATTTTAAATCTCCAAGTTTCAACTATGGTAAAAAATTTGTTAGCAAGACATTTGGTGTTAGATGGAAATAGTCGGAAAATTTGTTTTGTCATTTATTTTAATGGAGGTAGAGAAATAGTCTGCAATTTTGTTGTTTTTTCTATTATTATTAAAAGGTTTCAAAAACTATTAAAAGGGCAACTGCAAATAAGTCATAATTATGTCAATCAGTTTCTGAAACTACTAAAAGGGCATCTACCAATCTTCTGGAACTTCTAGAAAGAAGTCATAATTATGTCAATCACTGATAAGCTTCAATCTTCTGGAACTTCTAAAAAAGGTCATAATTATGTCAATCACTAATAAGCATGCTCAGTGAATTTTTGTCTAATTTTGAAATTTTCTAATTATTGTGTTTTGACCAAACTTTTTATTTGTTGTATTTTTCCATGTGTTCAATTTTTTTTGAAAAAAATAAATAAATTAAGCTTCTATTATTAATTGAATCTTTCTAACCAAACTCATTATAAAAACACCTATAATGTAAAAATAATTAACTCATCTTTTAGATTATTATATAATAAATTATAAATTTATAATAAAATTTTTACAAGAGAAACATTAGCTTTTAATTTTTATTCGTTTTAATCTTCATTATTACAATAAAAATAAAATATGAATGGTAATCATCATAGATATTTAGGCCGATAGGCCTTCCTTTGAAAGGGACCTTCGTCGTCCTTTTCATTCTCACGCTGACACTTGTCGTGCAATTTATATTTATTATCTTTGCCATTCTACCTATCCACTTCACATCCGTGCGCCGAGTTTATGGCACAATGCTCGGAGTTTACTGGCTAGGCTGCATGCATGCCCACTGGTTTCGCGCTTAGCGCCATCACATGGCACACCATGCGGGTTCCACCAAACCTCTGCACTACCTCGCCGGTAATTTCGCACCGGCCGAACAAGAAACTCCGCCGCACACAGACTTGTCCGTCCTTGGAAATCTCCCTGTAAGCCTCTCTCATTTTCTCGCATACAATTCCTTTTTAGCATTTATTTAAATTATATGTTTAAAATGTTAATAATCCATTTCAGAAATGCTTGGATGGAGAATTTGTGCGGGTCGGTTCCAATCCTAGATTTGCCCCCGTCGCTGGCTATCATTGGTAACAACATCAATTAATTCGGAATTAAAGATCATTTAATTTCTTTCCTTTTTCTTCAATTAAAGATTTGAACTTATCATGACCTGAATCAATGTTGTTTCCTATTCTTTTTTGTTGCAGGTTCGATGGAGACGGGTGCGTAGCATTTCCATTTCCATTTCTCTATTTATGCATATTTAATTTCTTTTAATCTTTAACTGTACTTCATTTTCCTATTTGCATTCCTTCTCCAATCTTGGACAGATATGGCATCTGTTAGTGTTTGTGTGTTTTTTTAAATGAAATTGCGATTATTTTTTTGCTGAAGTGCGCGGGTAATTTTCAGGAAGCTGCTTATAAGAATCGAGAAAAGAAGTAAGGACGCAAAGATCAAAATTAATCTTTGTTAATTTTATGGCCATATATATGTGCCCCATTTATTTGTGTCTGCTTATAATTACATGATCAGACAGAGAATACATGTTTTGGCCGCTTGCCAAATGCAAAATACTGTAATTTGTTTTGATCAAATGCAAAATGAAGAAACTATCATAGCCTCAGAAGATTCCATGTCTGGTTCGAATTAGCTGTATGATTGTCAACTGTATATTTCAAAAGCAATTTGGATAAAAACAAATTGAATACCAAAGTCAGGGGAGCAAACACGTATTCAGGATCGAGAGTCTTGTCTCTGGCCCTCTAGAGTTATCTTGCCGTTTGGTTTCATTGTAAGAGCAAGCCCATGCAAACCTCTTACAAATATTCTTTTGACTCCACCCGCGATTGTTCAGCCATTGTAATCGTCGACCATTTTCTCTGTGTCACTTACACAACGTAAAACCTTTAATCTTCTTGTGTTCCGTCTCTCTGCGTTTTTCTCCGCAATTTATTTTTTATTAAGGTACATATTTTATCTTTCAAGTTTTGAGATATTTATTTTTTA
>APFE031044788.1:260166-272665 GCA_000404065.3 Pinus taeda
TTTTTTTTTTTTAAAGTTCGGTTTCTATATTAGATTCTGAAAAAAATTCTAGGAGTTCAGTCTCCTCTGGTACATGATATGCCATTGTTTGTCTTGATCAAGGGGTTTACAAAATGAGACTACCTCCTTGATCCTTGCTTTGCTGCTTTTACTACTGCCTAGAACTGAGCTACTATAGATTCTGATAAAAGAAAATAACAAAAAGATGCATCTACAGTACATTTAGTCTATCATTATATGCTGGATGTCTCTCGCTGTAGATTCCTCTGGCTGATCGTCTTTTGCTTCCTGCTTAACGCTAGAAGAGTTGGTGGCGACTACATTTCTCTTGTCCATCATATACTTGAGAATGGATATGGATTCCTCTGCATGAGCGCAGCGATTGGTAAGCTGCCTAAACTGCTCTTGAAGGGATGATGCTTTGTGCATAAACAACTGTATCTCCGCCTTATATTTCTTGGTCATGATACGGTCTTGTTCATAGAGCCTTCGGTTCTGCTCTTCGAGACGCCGGTCATGTTCTTCCAGTCTTGCATCCAAGAGTTTTTTCTTGTCGTCTAAGATAGTTTGTTGAGTCCTTATTTCCTCAAGCTCTGCCTGTAGGTCTTCACAGTGCAGGCAATCCTTGTTGCACGCCATAATTGGGGAGAGGGTGCGGTAGGTGAAACTGCTGAGGGAAGAGGCGCGGTAGGTAAGGCACTTAAGAGCGGTTTGAGATGGACTGTCAAAGCCGCGAGGACTGTTGTAACGGGCGGGAGAGTGGAAATAGCCCGCAGTTTTCCTATTGGCTCTGCTTGAGAAGCAGGAGATGAAGGAGGAGATCCAACAGCGCGTTGTCGAGGAGAGTATATTAGAGGACCGGGTGCTGAGATAAATGATGCAACAAATGGAGTTCGAGATGGGGGAAGAGGGATTTGCGGGGCGGTACTGAGAAGGGGGTGGGAATGAAGGAACAGAGAAGATTGCTGAAGGGAGGGTGTTCTCACTAGCTCTGGATTTTGAGTTCTTGATAGACAAAAAAGCACGGGTTATAATGAAACAGTTCAAGAATTGAAGAGGTGATACCAGATTGGAGTCTCGCCAGTCACTCCGAGTAAGTTCGCTCGTTCCCAGTCGAGACTTCTTCATTGCGCCTTTATCGCCAAGAGAGAGCTGATGAATGTTGCTTTGGGAGCAGAGAGGGAGATTTATAATTTGAGGCGAGCTATGGTTGGGATCCCAAGAATGACCCTGATTCACGAGAAGGATGTTGGCCTGAGCCAAATCCTTCAGAAAATCCTCCATCGCTGATCCTGCTCTGTAAATGCCGGCGTTGAGTTGATTACTGATGCTTGTGCTCGAGTGTTTACTGTTGTCTGGGGTCGGGTGAGCCTGCTTTGGTGTGCTGAGGTTGCAGAAGAGTGTCCTGCTTCTGAAATGTCCTTTTCCATCGCATGCTTGATTGACCAAGCACTACGAGACTATGCGTTGATGTTTCTTCTTCATGGTATTGGATGGAGACTGTCGGTTGCGTTGCACCTTAACGTTCCTGCCATTCTTCCAACAATGTTGTTCGCTTTTTTGTATGCCTGTTTATTGAGTGTGCGGAGGACTTGATAAAACCGTATATCATCAAAATTTTTTAGGAGGAGCTTAATACGATCTATGTGCTGCTGAAGGTTGCAGTTGGGGGATCTCTGTTTATGGATCATTAGACGTATTATGATTGTAGAATCCCCGAGAACTATGGCCCTTTTGATACCCAGATTTTTTATTTGAAGTAATCCTTGGTATAAGGCTAGAGCCTCTGCATTGTTATTGGTTTTTTCTCCCAGGCTCCATTTGTAGCTGCAAATATTGTCCCCTGCCTCGTTCAAAATTACTCCTCCCGCTCCTGCTTGGCCTGGGTTCGATTTAGAAGCTCCATCAAAATGAAGTGTTGTGCAATTGTTGCTCTGTATCCACCTCTTAAATTCTTGAGCTGAAAGCCTGATTTCCCAATCCTTTATTTGAGTGTGCTGTAGTCTGTCATTCTTTTGATTCCCCTGATTTTGTCCTGGACGTTCCAGGATGTGGCTAATGACAAATCTTTCCTCCACTGTGTAATCCTTTGCTTGGATTTTCCCATTGTGTTTTGCTGCTATTGCCTCCTGAGCCAAGATGTGAGCTTTGCTGCATGTTGTTCGAACATTGGTCTCTTTATTTTGGATTTTTTTTTTGTTCCTTGATAACTAAATTCTCCATAATAGGGAGTGAGGAATAGTGTTCCAAATTCTTTTCACAAGCCTGCTCCTTTTTTCCTTCCATGGGCAATTTTTTTTCCATTCATACATTGTCTCAGCAATGTTTTGCTGAGGTTTCCAGTCTATATTGCCCAAGGAAGACATTTTGGTCCAGCATGTTTTGGCGAAGGGGCGGTCTATGAATAAATGATGCATTGTCTCCTCTGTTGAGTAGCAATTGGGGCATCTGGATGGACCATTGATCCCTCTCTTGCTTAAATTCTCCGCTATGAGAACTTTGCCTTTTAATAACAACCATGTGAAAAAATTAATTTTTGGAATGGCCTCTGATTTCCAGATTATTCTCCAATGATTCCAGATGGGTATCTGATATGTATTGTTGAAGATATATTGATGCCCTGACTTGATGGTGTAATTTGATCCTGTGGGATCCCAATGGAGTCCATCTGCTGCTTCTTTTTTGATTGGGGCTCTGTTATGGAGATTTGCTTTGAGAGCGGTGAAGCTCGCTTCCAAGGTTGTTGGGATACCCGGGAAATCCCAATCTGTCCAGGAATGGGTGTCTGGGTCCCATTTCGAGATTTGTCCAAGTCTATGGATGCCTTTGCTGTTGAGATAATGGATGATCGAGAGGGCTTCTTCGATAGTGTTAAGAGGTTGGAATCCCATTATCTTATCAGTGGCGAAGTTAATGCTGTCCCCTCCTCCAGGGGTTTTTGAAGTGTTTTGCATGAGGAAAGGGATTGCTTTCTTGCAGAGGTGCCAAATTTTGGAGGAATCCCTATTGGGGATGCCATCTTCTAGAAGCCTTTGTCTTGTTCCATTGAGATATTTGCTTTCTATAACTTGCTTCCACCATGCTGTTGGTCCATTGATTAGCCTCCAAGCCATCTTAATCCCAAATGCTAGATTGAGAATTTTAGGAGCTATTATTCTAAGGCCTCCTCTATCCTGAGATTGGATTACATTTTTCCAACTGACCAAGTTAAATCTATTCTTTTATTTTTTCCCTCCTTGCCACAGGAAATTTCGGAGGGCAACTTCCAGTTTATGGTGGAAAATAGCAGGGGCTTGATAAAGAGTAAATCTATAGAGGGGCAGGGAGGTTATACCTGATTTGAGCAGGATTAGTCTGCCCACCGGGTTGAGCCAATGTGTTCCCCATTGCTGGACTTTCCTTTTGACTTTGTCTATTATTTCATTCCATGTCTCTGCTTTTAATGGTCCCAAGCTCACCGACATCCCAAGGTAGGAGAAGTGGTCCCATTTTTCTTTGTATGTGACTCCAAAGATGTTGGCGATGTTATGAGCTGTTTGATTGGAAATGTTCCAGCCATAGACACAGCTTTTGTGAAAGTTAACAGGTCCCCCTGAGTAATCTATGTATTGGTCAAGGAGGGTTTTGAATCGCCTCGCTATGGTGGTAGAGGCCCCTCCAATCAAAAGGGTGTCATCAGAAAATTGAGAGTGGTTTATATTCTTGACTCCATTCCCAAATTTAATGCCTGTTATGAGGCTGACTCTTCGATTATGATCCAAGGCTTTGCTGAAGGATTCAGCCATAAGAATAAAAAGGTAGGGGGATAGAGGAAAACCTTGCCTTAGTCCTTTGGAGGATTGGAAGGCTTCACAGGGGCGACCATTAATCAGAGGAGATATCCATGGTCTTGATATACAAGCAGCTATGGTGTTGATGAAAGAAGAATTGAAGCCCATTTTTTTCAAAACAACAAACAAGAAGGAGTGCCTTACCCGGTTAAAAGCATTGGCCAAGTCGAGTTTGAGAACAAATCCTTTCTCTTGTCTTGTAGTGCTGGAATGGATGGCTTCTTGGACCAAAGTAATGGAGTCATGAATTTGCCTATTGGACAGAAAGCCACCTTGATTTTCAGATATCAAGGATGGGAGAAGGGGCTGGAGTCTCATGGCTATGATTTTTATGAAGATCTTGTATGAAGAGTTGCACAAAGATATTGGCCGAAACCTGGAGAATGAGGTGGGTCGGTTTTCTTTGGGAATGAGGGCAAGGAAGGTAGAATTGGTGAAGCCTCCCATCTTCCCTTTCCTTTGTATTCCCCTCAGCATTTTTGCAAGGTCTTTTTTTATCAGCTGCCAATAATCCTTGTAAAAATTGATGGGAAATCCATCTGGCCCAGGTGACTTGTCCGGCTGCAAGGTCCAGATTGCTTTTCTAATCTCTTCCTCTTCGATGTCTCGATTTAGGCTTTCATTTATTTCCTGAGTTATGCCTTTGGGAAGATATTGCAGCAGATCAGAGTAATCTATATCTTCTTGAGTTTCAGTAAGAAGGCTCCTAAAATGAGAGGAGGCCGCCCTCTTGATGTCTTCTTGATTATTGTAATGATTGCCTTCGCTATCATTAATAGCACTAACACTGTTCCTTGTCTTTCTAGTTGTAGCTTGCTTATGGAAGTATGCTGTATTTTTATCTCCTTCTTTCAGCCATAGCTGTCGCGATTTGATCCTCCATTTTATCTCTTCTTCTCTGCTGATGTGCATGAGCTGTCCCTGAATTTCCCATTCCTTGTTTTTGAGTTGTTGGGAGAGTCCTTGATATTCTATTTGATTATGGACTTCCTCCAAGTCTTGTTTAATTTTTATTTTTAAATTTTCTGGCTCTTGATAGCTGGTTTTTGCCCATTCTTTAAGCGCTCTTCTTATGCTCCTGATTTTAGTTTCCCAGATATGGCTGGAAGAGCCTTCGACGTGCTACTTCCAGGTGGCCTCTATAATTGCTTTAGCTGAAGAGTTGTGTCTCCATAGCGGATTATACTTGAATGGGATTGGCCCCAGATGGAGGTGGGGTTACATCGTGAGGAGAATGGGGTAGTGATCAAAAGCTGTGGAGTTGAGAATATTGCTGTGTCCAGCTGCAAAGGAAGAGAGAAGGCAGATATTGACCAAAAATATGTCCAAGCATTCCATAATGTTGCCTGGTCCCAGCCTTCGATTGCTCCATGTGTATTTTCGGTTTTTTGGAATGATGTCCACCATTTCATGCTCTTGCATTATTTCCTCCAGCTGACTTCTGAAGGGATCGTGCATGAAGTTGCCTCCTCTTTTTTCATTCGCATGGAGGATTAAGTTTAAATCTCCAGCTATTATGATGTTTGAAGTTTGTTCGCTATCTATACTTTCTTTTAATTCCTTCCAGCATTGCTCCTTTTCTCTGTAATGATTGGGAATGTAGACATTATATATGATGAATTCACAATTCTCATCTTTGCTGTTCAGATTAGTCCTTATCCAATTTTGGTTGTATATGGTTGAATCACAGTCCCAATGTTGGCTGTTCCACATGGTTACTATTCCTCCTGATGCTCCTCTGGAGCTGCTAATTACGCCTGAGAAGTGCCTTTGGGCGTCTATGATTTTCTGCATTTCATGTTGGTTTTGTTTGGTCTCTTGTATCAACAGGATTTCAGGTCTTTCATTATGAAGAAGGTCTCTTAAGGCAGTTATTTTGGAGGGGTGCCCCAAGCCCCTGTTATTCCAGGAGAGAATTTTCATCATGGGACGTTTGAGCGGGGAGGTGCTCGCCTCTCGAAGTCTTTTCCTACTGTTTCCTTTTCCTGATGTCCTGTCATGAAGGATTCCATAGGGGTTTGGAATCCAAGGGAAATGTCCTTTTGAGTGCTTTCTTCTCGGTGCTGCTTAGCTGATTTCCTACCTGGGCCAGGCTTCTTGTGGAGATCGCTTGAAGTTCCAATTTCTTTTGAGGAGCTTCTGGTGGTTCTGGGGGGAGGAGCCTCTGTGGAAGGCTGTGAGAGTATCGAAGAGATCAAGGGAGGGTCAGGCAGATCTATAGGGGGCTGATCAGACAGAGGATCTTCTGATGCAAGAATCAAGAAAGGGTTGGAGGATGATGGAATGGGCGGATCCAGGGATGGGCCCGGAGGGTTAGATGAGGGAGAAATGGGGCGCTGAGAGGAGGAACCAGGTATTTCAGAAGATGATTCAGGTTTAGATGGAGGGGTTGCTTTCTTTTTTTTTACAGTCTCCCATTGTCCTCCTTGATCTTC
Organism: Pinus taeda; assembly: GCA_000404065.3. Taxonomy (NCBI): domain Eukaryota; kingdom Viridiplantae; phylum Streptophyta; class Pinopsida; order Pinales; family Pinaceae; genus Pinus; species Pinus taeda. Next base: position 266,432 of record APFE031044788.1, read on the forward strand.
AGTTTCCAGATTAGTTACCTTAGTACATCTATTGGCAAAGTGACCATATTCATGACATACCTTGCATTTGAAGGGAATCTGCTCATAGTCCAGCTGTTGTATGTAGCTCCAGTCATCTACCTTGAGCTTGATGGCTTCCGGCAATCCTTTTCCGAGATCCACTTCCACGCAGATCCTTGTGCATGCCTGCATGTTGTCCTTAGGTTCGCTTCTGTCGATGTATTTCCCAACCGCGTTTCCAATTGCTTTGATCGAGTCATCTCCCCAACAATGCAAGGGCAGATGAGGAAGATGGACCCATACTGGGACTGCATTGGGGATGTCCAGTTCTGGGTTGAAGTCAGGGGTCCACTTGTTAAGGTAAAGCCCTCGGGAATCCATGAAGTAGGGGCCATTTCTGAATATGAGATCCTTATCTGCTTTAGATTCAAAATGAAAGGTGTAATAACCTTTGCCACAGAAACATATTGAGATTTTTCCTTGGATTTTATCAGACCAGTTTCGCTCCACCCATCTTTGTACTGTTCTTGGTGAGGGCCATAGTCCCGTGAATTGTCCTATAAGTCCTTTTTCTGCTAGAGATAATGCTGCCATTCGAGGAAGGGATGGTGGCAGCTGGACTTCCTGAAGAATATCTAGTTTCTTGACAAATTTTGATGTTGCAGGTTTGGGGCGAGGAGGGGGAAGGGACTTTACCAGATCTGAGAAGGCTTTCTCAGAGTCCCCCTGGGATGGGTCTGGATGGGCCATGGCTGCGGCCAAGGCCCATATTGGGCAGGCCTCAAGGCCGAAGCCGAGGAACGCCGACGCTGTCCCTGCTGCTCGCCTAGGTCACGCTCCCGCTACTGCTCACGCGCGCCGAAAGCAAATCCAAAATTTATATAAATTTTACAAAATGAGAAACATTAGCTTTTAATTTTTATTCGTTTAATCTTCATTATTACAAACATAAAAAAAATATGGATGGTAAATCATCATAGAATATTCATAGTCATATAAAAGAGTTTGTTTTCCGAGTCAACCGCCGCATTTTTAGGAGGCCTGTAGGCAACCGCCTTATTTCCATTTTGAATGGAGCCCTATACACGGCCGCCACATTTCAGTGTCAAACAAAACCCTATACTCAGTCTCTTTGATTAACTAGTAGATTATTAATATTAATTTTATTTGATATACATTCACAATTTTGTGTTTTTTTGAATTTGATTTATATTTATAATCATCGATCTCTATGGTTGATGATCGATCATTAAATTTAGATGATTGGGTTAGTTATTTGGAGTTGTTTAAAGGTTATAATTTAGTCATGTCGCTTTGATTAACTAGTAAATTATTAATATTAATTTTATTTGATATACATTCACAATTTTGTGTTTTTTGAATTTGATTTATATTTATAATCATCGATCTCTATGGCTGATGATCGGTCATTTAATTTAGATGATTGGGTTAGTTATTTGGAGTTGTTTAAAGGTTATAATTTAGTCATGATAGGGAATGTTAGAATCAAGTGATTTTTTTCGAGAAATCTAATTGTGGGAGTATGCTTCTTCTAGTGTTATATTTCTTAAATCCTTTGTGGGAGTTAGATTTAACAATAATTTGTATAGATGATTGTTTCCTCCCAATAATGAAAACTTAATCCCTTATGTTTGCTAGAAATTTGCACAATGGTTAGCAGAAAACTACCGTGGTTTAAAATAATCTAACAACAATAATGGATTTGCATATAAATAAATAACATAGATATCTTAAGAGTACAAAAAAACCTAAAAATATAAATGATATTACAAACCACATCCAATGGAAAACATTTTATTAATTAAAAATATGAAATACACTCGAGGAGGAAAATGTTGATCGAGGGTCACCACATTATCCTCCATGGGAGGGGTCTTTTCTCTCTTTCCTTTGGCTAACTATTGAATTTCCTCTTTCTGATATGGTGTGGGTAGAATGGTAGTGTGGAACTCAAATGGAGAACTCAAAAGGCACAAGATCAAAATGACGACGATGAAATGGTCATGGTGAAGAGAGTGGATAAAAATTTATTTGTTTATAATAAAATGCTAGATTAGTCTTGATATGGTCAAATAATAAAATATTTGTTGGACCAAATCAAGATCCAATTGTTATGAGTATTTTATTATTTTTGCAAGAGGAAAAGATTAAAGAAATGGTCCATAATCTTTATTTAGTTAACTAACTCAAAAAATAATCATTAATTGAGTTAATAGATAAAACTGGGTGAAGTAATCAATAAACAAAAATGAGTTTGTTAATTATTTCCTTGTGAAATGCTCAAATGGGTTAGAAATAATTATTAAATAATGGTCCTATGGCGAAAGTGGGTTTTAATGTGTAAAACTCATAATACATTATGTATTTAATTTAACCTAGTAAATATGGCTAGGTTATCACATTTTAGCTGATAACAACTTATATTGAATAATAAAAATTAACCATTTTCTTTAATGTGTAATTCTTTCTTTCAGTAACACCATTTTTGTTGTGATGTACATGGAACAATATGTTGCATTTGAATGTCTTATGCAGTGCAGTACGCTGTGAATTTATTAGTGACATATTAACCTCCATTATTGCTCTTAACCTTTTAAGTTATTATCTAGATTATTTTTTATTATCTAGATTATTTTTTTACAATGGCCTTGTAGGCCAAGAATAAGTCAAAAGGGCTCTTAAGTGCATCTCGAGACATCATCAATGAAAGTGAAGTACTTGAACCCAGAGAAAGAAGGTGAAGAAAATGGATCACACAAATCATTGTAAACAAGTTGCAAAGGGGTTGACATATGTACACATTTGTCAAAATTGTCCCAATGATGTGGGTTGAGAACACAACCAACACAAACACCATATTTGCAAGAAATGAGAGGAAGAATAATCACCATATTTTGATTACATAGTTTTTGCACTAAGCTATGTTTTAGATGACCAAATTGGTCATGCCAAAATTTGCTCAATTTATCACTATGAAGTAAAAACTAAGTGAAAAGGTGATGACCCAAAGTTATCAAACTTTTACAACTTTGTAATATTATCAACTATTCCAATGGCAAGGACATGCTCACGATCTTTTAAATCCTTAATTACTACATTGTAAAATGAAAAATCTACTATTTTATCTTTACTAGGATGAGTGATCTAATATACTACTAGAAGGTTGCATGAAAGGCTAGGAACATATAATACAACATTGAAATGACCATTATCTACTTGAATTGTTCCAGACCCTACAACACAAAGACATTTATCATTACCAACAAATATTTTTGGTGTTACAATAATTAAGAACAAATAAATGGCTTTATGCTTAGCTATATCATAAGATGCTTTGAAACCAATAAGCTACTCATCAAAATTAGAAGTAGAGGTTACATTAAAGGAGGGACCAAAATTATAAAGGGAATGGCTGATAGAATGGGGATGAGTTACAATTTTTGGTGAAATGAGGGTGCGTTTTGGTGAAAAAGGGATGCTGAATCAAGCAATTTTAAGCACTCAATAAAACCAGTTTTAAGCTCTCGATCAAGTTCTTGAGGATCTTAAAAACAGATCAATTGAGTGTTTAATCAAACCCTCAATAGAGCTCCTGTGTAACCCCAGGTTAGGAGCTTGATCGATCTTCATGGCTTGATCGAGCCCTAAAGCTCAATCAAGCCTTAAAGATGGAAAATTTAAAATATATGTAAATATCAATAATGATATGTAAACTTTAAAATTGTAAGTATTTGATAGTTAAAAAAAAAAAAATTTAATTACTAATTACATTTGAATAGGTAATTAACAATGTTGTGGATTAATTTCTCATTACATTTATAATGTTTTGGTGTGTATATTTGAAAAAGTATTATATCCCTCTTGCAATTGATATTGTAATATTATTATATCTATAATTTAGTAACTTAAAAATTGGTTTTTAATATGATTTAAATTGTCAATATTATAATTTAAATAATAAATTGATTAAACATAAGAAAATGTATCAATTTGATTTTAATAAATATTATAATTTTTTATATGAATAAGTGTAACTCAAAAATATGAATTTGAGGCTACTTGAAATGTATATTTTATAAAATTCACTGAAGAGTTAATAAACACAATTCCCTCAGTTATAATCATATCTTTAAAAATCACACACACACACACACACACACACACATATATATATCCACTTGTTCAGGAAAAGAAATGAGTGCAGTAATAATTAAAGTAGTTGTAATAGTTGTAAGCTATAATTAAATCTCTCTCAACCTCTAAAATGTCATTGCATTCAATTATGTCCTTAGTTTGCACAAGTGCGAAGTATATATAGAATTTTTTACTCCTGATTTAGGTTCATGGTATATATTTTTAAAATAATAAAAACATCGGGAAATCATAAATTTTAACCCTCGCTTGAGATATTTGAAATTTGAATTTCAAATACTTGATCAAACATTTTAAGCCCTCTATCAAGTTGTTGAGGGCCTAAAATACAAAGTTTTAGCTCCTCTTTTGTAGATTTCTCTGCAACACCATTTTGTACCCTAGTGGACTTAGGGCAAAATTTGTCCTTAGGTTTCTAATTCATATGATATTTTTCATCTAATTTATTTTAAACATAATGGTTGAATTTTTTTGAGCAATTTTAAAGAAACCACATTAGTTGGTTCGAAACATCGACCCAATCCTTACAATGTGATTAATCCGAAAGACTGCTTTCTACAATTTTAAAGAGGTTGAATAAAAAATAAATATCATAAAATATACACAATGAAAAAATTTCAAAAAATACCATTATCTTCATTTACGAGTCCTCTTCAAAAGGGTACTCTTGATTTTTCAATTTATTTAAATAGTTGAAAAAAACCTTATGTGAACACGTGTCTACAAAATGCAATTAAAATATTACTTCAGCAACTTTGAAAAATAATAAAAAATATAATTTTGCATAAAAAATAATTTTTCAATATGAAAAACTTATCTCTCTCCCTGGTAATTAAAATATTACTTCAGCAACTTTGAAAAATAATAAAAAATATAATTTTGCATAAAAAATAAATTTTCAATATGAAAAACTTATCTCTCTCCCTATGAATACATGCATACCTCTTAAGATGTGTGAAAATCGGTAAGGACAAGCAGTTCATTTAATGGAAAATTGACATATTATACGACACTGAATATTTTTGCAAAACATATCGTTATGACAACAACATAATTCTCCACAATTTGTCCTTTTACTTTCAATCAAAATTCATAGTGCTTATATGAATTTTGAGGGCTTCAATTCGATAAAAGAGGAAAAACTTGAAATTTCATAGCCACATTTGGCCCAAAAGTATAACCCATCTTCATGTTTTCACCCACATGTCATGAGAAGAAGTGTTAGGAAATAATCAATGTTGAAGTTATGCTTCTCAAATGCTACTGCTAAGGCCTCCATATTCGTGCTGAGAGGCACTCTATAACCCAGTATAGGGGAGATGTATAGGCATTAGATGTAAACATTTTTTAAATTCAATTATTTTATACTTTAAGTTTGTTTTTATTAATAAAATTACGAACAAATTTTTAGATAAAATAAAATCATAATATACATATCTCATTAAATTATATAACATATAAATAATATTTATAAATTAAGATCAATTTTACCATATAAATGAAAATAATGATTCCATAACCATATTTAAATTTAATTAATAAGCACATAAAAATTTAATACTTACAATAAACTACAATATAACAAGATTCTTAACCATGAATATTCACCCCCACTTTACCATGGATATTATTAACTTTTAAATAAACTTTGTTACAATACCATGACTCAATACCATGGCATATCAATATCACATGCCCAAAAACCATAACTCATTTCAAAATCAAATATTTATAGGTCTTTTATTTTAATTTAATTTTATATCATTTTAAAAATAATTTTCCTGATGATGAACCTCAGCAAGGGTTTGAAACACTTTGATCCAAAAACTTGATGTGATTTATCCAAAAGAGTTTTCTTTAACAAAAGGGTATGGGGGAGATTTTGTAGTGGTATAAATGTTTGTAAACATTTACATGTGGGCTTAGTTAAAAAATAATAAAAGGGTAAAAGTAATATACAACCCAATATAGGGGAGATGTTGTAGTGTAAAAGGGTAAAGTACAACCCAATATGTGGGAGATGTTGTAGTGTCTGTAAATGAGTGTAAACATTTAAATCTT
>APFE031044792.1:0-14366 GCA_000404065.3 Pinus taeda
TAATAGAGACATTATCCAAAAATGACAAATATGTAGACATATCTATTCCTAGGAAAAATAAGAAGATAATTCCCAAAACAATTACAGGAGAAATGCATTCTAAATCAGTTAATAAACCCAGGTGAAACCCTCAACAAGCATAATAAAGTTTGTAAAGTAACCTGGCACTATGAATCGAAAGGATTATTAATGGTTCCAGCAGCTGCGAAGGAACCCTGGCAACAAGAAGAGAGGCAAAGAGTTAGATGAACCCAGTGGTAAATAAAACATTTAAGCCCTATGTCAACGAAACCACCATAAGAAAAAAGACAATGGAACCCGACTTAATTGTTAATAAATCAAGTAGAACCCATCACCTAGGTAGGTTAAATGGGTAGACCTCGTGGAGAAGGGAACATGAAAATTCAAATAAACAATGCAATTAGTAACTAGATAAGTATCATAATGATTTACGAAACTCACATTAAGGAAATAGTTAATTAGTACTTGAAAAAAAAGACAAAACTCGTGGTTAACTACTGAGAATGAATTGGCGAGGCTAAAGAAATCGCATCTGAAGAAAGAAAGTAGCCCCACTATTGGAAATAAAACTCGAGAGAAGATGTATGGAAACCAGACTTAGTGGGGGAACGAATAACTTCCCTCTAGAACAGTTTGTGCCTTGAACCTTCCATGAAACCCTCACCACATTAGATTTACAGAATTGTGTTGGGAAGGTGCAAGAATGGTGAGTGGAGAACTGATACAGTGAGAAAATAGTTACCTCAACCACCTTGGAGTGATATCTACCATCCATGACCACCTTTCCAAAACTATGAAATATCAATTAAGAAATGCTTTAAAAATAGATTTAAAGGCAATTATTAAACAAATAATGTTGGTAAAAAAAATCAAATTTTATTCAATTGAACATCCATTTATTGTAAACAAGTTATTATACAACACTCCAATAATTTTACAGGTGAATATTATCTACTTGTGAAATCATTGTACACTCACAAACACGAATATAAAAAAACAAAAACACACAACAAAGAAATAAAAATAAAGATAAAAATATTTAATTATAGGTGTAACTAATTATAGATTAGCTTCAAAAGGCATATTATTTATAATATTCCATTTCTATAGATTTCTAATATATTTTTAAAATGTATATTCAAAGATTGTGCTCACAAAAAAATCCATCATAGTGATTTTTGATGTTATAATTATTTGTTTTGTTGATATCGTATTTAAAAGAAATTATAAAAACTTTTAAATTTTTAAAATTTATTTGGAATGACCATGCTTATGAAATAAAAAATCATGGTTGTGCGATATCATCATAGTTTTTATAGTTTTAAAATTATTCAAAAAAAAATGATTTTATATAATTAAAAATGTAACAAATCATAAATTCTAACAACTTTATCACATAAAATTTCATTAGCATTAATTATAACCTTACAACCATTAAATTAAAAAAAATCCAAATTATTTCCACAAAATATTGAATTGATTGGAACAAATTATCATTATTTTAAATTATTATTACATTCCACAACACAAAGTATAAGTTTGTTTTAACAAACGAATAAAGGCATAATTGAAAACAAGAATCCTCAAGTAACAATAATCACAAAAAGCATTCTTCATAGATAGCCATGGGCATAGCTATCTTGAAGGCTTGAGAGGTGGTAAGCCCCCTCTTTAAAAAGAAAAGAAATACTGATTTCATTGATATGATGTTTGACTGTTTACAAATAATGACGTAATTTACAAAGAAAACAGAAATAATAAATTGAATCATCTTCATTTTCCATAAAATTTAAATCAATAATTATGTAATATAATAATTAGAAAACATTTTATTATTTTAATTTTGACAAAAAAATTAAAATTAAGAAAAACAACACCAACAATGGTAAGAAAGGATTAAGCACAGTTTGGTGAAAAACCAAACAACCAAAATTCTACTTCTCGACATTTAAATAATAATAACAATAACCGAATCTAAAGGACAAGGGATGGCAAATGATTCTAAGAATCAAAATAAACCCCACCCTTATATTATATTACTGAAAGCACTTCTTCTCTGTTTTCTGGCTGGGTGAAAGGAAGCAACGGATTCCAATTCCTTTCACTCTAAGGAGAGGCGAACCCACCCAAATATTGGTTATCAAGTAGCTAACAAGAGGAATTACAAATCCTGAACAATTGTCAGCAAACATTGAACTCTGGGGAACATTGAAAAAAGCATTGGAACCGGGGTTTATAAGATTTAACTTAAATCTGTTCCGTCTGGTCCATCGGCACAAAACTCAAAATGATGAAATAACCTTATAAATTCAAAATGATGAAATAACCTTATATACAAAAAGAAATTGGGCTCAGGCTTACTCCCTATAGGTATAGGTTGGCTTATTTCACATCAGGATTCCGTCTTCCCAGGCCTGGATCTAGATCTGTATATCTATACTTCAAATTAAAAAAATAGGCTCCCTATATTTTTGTGCTCTGGCCATACAGTAAATCGTTTTAAAAATACGTATTTAACTCTGTAAAATTTAAATATTATCAAACAATAAATACCTCAAGTAAATAAATCTAAAATGCAAATTTACCGATAATTATATTGACATCTACAAATTGAAATATGAAAAAAAATTAACAGTCAATACCTCCTCTCCCGGGATGCTGATGCCGATCGTTTAATGCCTGCTGTACTCCTCACATATTTTCTTGGAACCCATTCCTCACATAGTTTCTCCTCTGGTCACATAACCGGAGTTTAATAAAACCAACCTTCTCGGAAGCAGAGTCCAATAAAACAAAAATAACAAAGAAGAGAACATGAAGGAAATAGAACGTTAATAAGAAAACACACGACACAATAATTTAATAGCAGGTAAACATGGCCATGCTTAAACAGATGAGAAAACAGAAGGAAATTCAAATAAATAACTCCAAAAATCTAAATATCGCTGCCCCTGTTTCACCCATCTCAATCTCAAGTGAAGTCTGCTATCTAAGCATCCCCATACATGTCCAGCCACTCATGCCACCAGCGCTGAGTTGCTGTTGTCAAATATCGAGCCGCCCATCCAAAATAATATCTCATCGCCTCTGCTTCACCTCTCACCAGCGGCTCATCCAAAAAAATGCAGTCCCTCAACATAGATGTCATATTTAATGATAGTGAGATTAATGCAGGTTTGTTAAGTTTTTGAGATCCGCCGCCTGACAGACTGTCATACTACTGGTAGCCGTAGCCTCGTTGTCCATTTAATTTTTTAAAAGCAACTTTACACTGATATGTAACTATGATTGTTATTAATATTTTTAAATTTTACAAATTGTGAAGTGCCTTTTCCTATTATGGCCACGCATCCATCCACCTCAATTTCCTTTCCTAGGCTATTTCGGTGAAGATTATGGAGCTCATCATTTCTCTTTTGTGGGTGGCTGCTTTAATGAGACGTACGAGAGCAGACGGCAGGGACGTGTTGGGTGATTAAGGATGGGTGAAGCCTATGGGTTTCGAGTACGCAGACGGCAGGGAGGTGTTGGGTGATTAAGGATGGGTGAAGCCTATGGGTTTCGAGTACTTCACTTCTTGCAGTTGGAGTGCGAGGATTTTTGGAATCTATGATTACATGGTGGTTCCGTAAAAGCCCACCTAAGCCCAACTTATGTCCACTTCTTCCTTTTAGCAATTTAAATTTAAACCTCCGTAGATATGTTATTTTTTTTAAACCAACGCCACCATAATTTAGCTTTCAAAACATTTTCTAGGATTTTTAGTTCTTTCAATCTTAATCCCCTATCTAGCTTAGGGATACAAAAGTTTTCACACGAAACTAGTAACCCTTTTTTTTCTCGAAAGAAAATATCTATAAAAAGAAGTAATGAATTTGGGAATAACTTTAAGAGTAACCATGACTCATGGCTAATACACACGAAGAGCTTGGAGGATAGGTTTGAGAGAAAATATCTATAAAGTGAAGTAATGAATTTGGGAATAACTTTAAGAGTAGCTATAACTCATAGCTAATACACACAAGAGCTTGCATGATAGACTTGAGTAGGCTTAGAATACTTCCGATACTCAGATATTGAAATGCCTAACTATCAAGATTATTAGATATTCTTTGTAAAATTCCTTGCCAATAGGAAAATCTGAAGGATATCTCCACCTAAAGCACTCCATGTGTTTAGCACCGAGATTACGTCGAAGAGTCAAACTAAATGTATTGGAACTATTCAATTGGGATTAAAGAATAACACAATAGATTTTTACACATTTATCAACATACATGAGGCCTCCATAAAAACTTTGAGGATAGATTTCATGTTAGATAAACTTGACCCTATGGTGGAGTTGAGGTTATGTCAACAGTTATGGTTAACAGTTGTGGTTTTGGGCACTAGTATTGGTGACTCATGGTATTGAGCCCATGGTATTACATGTAGTTGAAGCCCTTAAAAGGCTTGTATATTCTCCATTGTAGGTAGCCATGGTTGAGCGGTGAAAGCTCAAGTTGTTGGCCGACTTAGCTGTATTTTAGCCAAGGACAATAATAGATCTATTGTTGGTTGGTTTTTCCCCAATTGGGGTTTTCGAGATAATCATGGTATACATGGTTTGAATGTGTATTTCTTGATTGTTATATTTATTTCTCTTGAACCCTAACAAGTGGTATCAGAGCTCTGGTTGGCAAGGGACTTGGATAGTTGTTCGAAATGTTCCCATCCACGAAGTGGTGGTGCTGGTTGAAGCAATAGCTCGTTGCACAAACTAGTGATGTCTGCTGAGTGATGGTTCAATGACGAGCAAGAAGAAAATGAAGTCTGAAGGCTTTTCCAAGGCCTCGTTCAATGAGGAGAAAGAAGAAAATGCAAGCCCTGGGAATACTTTTTGGAAATTTAAAAAATCAAGAAAGTCTGGTAATTCTTTTCTTTAAGAGAAATTTGTTGAAGAGATTTTATGGTTAATGAAATATTTCTATTTTGAAATAGTAATAGAAATTTTAAATAAAAATCCAATTACAAGAGAAGGGTTAAATAGTGGAATAATAGAAATTTTAAATAAAAATCCAATTACAAGAGAAGGGTTAAATAGTGGAATAAGAGTTTTACAGGGTGAAATGCATGGTTAAACTTGCAGGAGTTCAAGTTGTGTGTGGGTCAAGATAGTAAAAAAATAAAAAATAAAAAAAATGGAAATTTTCATGTAAATGGGTATACGACTGTAAGACCTGGTAAGGCATGCGTACCCCATTAAATCACTGGTAAAGTCTGAACGTCTGCTTGGGTGATATGGGGATGATCAAATCACTACCATCCACCTAATAATCATGTATAATTAAATTAAAATTCTAGAATCCATATTCTAAAATATGAAAATAACATTAAAAAAATCATAGTTTCCCAAAAATGGAAACCGTCAACAACACTATGACTAAGTCAAATTTATCATACCTATTGTAACTATCCTTATCCACAACAATATTTCAGCAAATAAAATATATATTATTTTCATTCAATTTTTGAATTTTATATATATATATATATATTTCAAACTTGAATTAAGATAATATTGTCGCAAACACATTTATATTAATATAAATGTGGTTGATAAACCCACGTATGCTTATATAGACTTATATCAACCCATTAAAATATTTAATATTATATATTAATAGTATTATATAATAATAAATAAAAATAAACTATTTAATAATAATTTAAAATAATTTTATAAATAAATAATAGCAAACATTATTAAAAAAATAAATAATAGAGAAAAATATGTGCATCAAGAGGAATGTGGAAGACACTATTTAGGTAGGGAAAAAACTTATAGGATTTTAAGGTGTGAAAACTATGGTCTATCTCTTTTCTCTAATGTCCTTAAGTACTTTAGGATATGCCACCAATGCCAAATATTCACTAATAAAGAGAATTTTTTTACCTTAATCAGAAAATTCTACCTTACTCACAAAGCATAGCGAAGTTGAAGTACCCTTTCAGCAATAAGGCCTTTATTTTATAGGAGAGATCCACTCACCACCCAATTTCTACCTTACTCACAAAACATAGCCAAGTTGCAACACCTTTCTAGCAATAACCCCTTTATTTTATGGGAGAGATCCACCCACCCTCCAATGGATGACACAAATGGATCTTAACTACTACATGATAATTTACCAAATGGTAGATTTCACGCCAACCAAGCAAGCCATTCACCTAGTTGTCACCATAGAAGACAATATGTGGGCTATATTTAGTTTCCCCATAAAATTCTCATTTATAATGTGAAAGCATTCAGTTCTTTAAGATTGGTTGCTTTTAAAAAAAAATTAAAATAAAAAGTATTTATAAATTAATAATATAAATACAATTTAATTAATAATGTAAATTAATAAAAAACTATATAAATGTGATAAAATAAACCATAACTAAATTAATAAAACTAAAGGGTAAATTATTAATAAAAATTAATAACCTAAAAATATAATATTATTATTCATAAAGTAATTATATAAATAGAAATATATTAATAATGTTAATTGAAAATATTAATGGAATAATAATTGTTTAAATATTAGTAGGAATATTAATTTAATAATAATTCTTCAAAATAGAAAGAGAGATAGAAATTCATGAATAACCTAAACAAATAATATTATTAATCATAAATTATTTATATAAACATAAATATATTAATAATGTTAAGTGAAAATATTAATTGAGTAATGATTATTTAAATATTCATAGTAATATTAATTTAATAATAATGGTTTAAAATAAAAATAGAAATAGAAATTCATTAATAAAATAAATTAAGAATATTATTAACAAACAAATGACAATAGGAACAAAAAAACATTAATAATAATAATAATTGAACATTATTATTAATAATAATAAATAATAAGATTAATTATTAACATCAATAATAATATAGTATTAATGATAAAAGAAAAACCATGTCAATTGTTACTAATTGAGAACTTAAATTTAAAAAAATATATTATTGTCATTAACCATGGATGTTGTTAATAATAGTACAATTTGTTAGTATAGAAATTATTATTATTGATAATATTATTAATATAATAGTAAAAAAAATATTAATATTATATTTTCAATAGTTAATAAAGATAACCATATCTATCACACCATAAATAAATTAAAGAAAAAAGCAATATGAATATAAAAATATAAAAATTAATATAATTATGGGAAAAACAATTTTACAGAAATTTGAATAAAAAATATGAATACAAATATTCTAGATTAAGTATAATTAGAGGGAAAAGTAGATATACTAAAGTGAATATATATTTTTGCAGATATCGCTACAATCATTGAGGATGATTAATGATTTTGAAAATCTCTCTCACAATGCGACAAAAAAATGATAACAAATTTTAAACATTACACGACATATGTCAAGAACCTGGAATTTAGTGACATTGAAAGAAAAAGAATAAAAACACATTCCACGACAAATTCCAACTTTCAACACGACCAAAACACAATTATTTCATACCAACCTCTTCCAAAACACACCGAGAGTGGTGGAAAAAGCAAAACCAATTTAAATCAACATGATAATGATCACAATACTTCATGCTTTTAAGCCAATCCCTTCTTGTTTTCGTCCTTAACTCTCTTTGGTGCAAATGATATAAAAATTTTAACATATGATTTCATTCCATTCAAAAAACACATATGCTCATGGACAAAATAATGATGGAAGCCATGTCTTCTATCAAACATTGCGTGAATAAAGGTAACAAAACTAATGGTTTTTAAAATAGATTTAATCACTTTGATAATAGAATAAACAAATAATGGACCAATTCAATTTATTATTTTGAAATTTAATAATTAATAATTTTTATTTTCAATTTTTCTAATTAATAAAATCTTAACTCTTAAAAATCTTCTTTAGCCAACGGGGCTTTGGATTGATGGTGAATGGGTGCATTGTTAAGGCACTCCTTGTGATAGGTCATCAGTTCAAATCCCCCATTGGTACTTAGGTTAGTCTAATACATAAAAATAAATAAATAAAAATAAAAAATCTTCTTTAATTTTTTTTTTAAATCTCACTTCCCCACAAAATAAATTCATCATTAAAATTTTTTATTTTAAATAACCTATTAATAATTAGAGCTACACGTGAGTTTAACTAAACTTAAAAGATATTAATAAATAAACTCACCTTATCTACTTGCCTTTTTAATTGGGTCTATTAATAAACAAAATAAGCGCTTCATAAATATATATAGAGAGATGACTCATTATAACAAGGTTGAGGATTTATAGAAGTGGAAGCATTTTAGCCACACGGAAAATTTCCATGTTCTAATATGGGATATATCGATGTTGCATTATTTATGTGTTTGAAGGCATAATTTAATATTGGTTTAATTTAGAGTTCAATATTATTGTTCCATTTCTAGATATATTTGTTCCTTTGAGCAAGGAGAAGTCATGGAGCACATGGCCCTCATATGGCAAACATTGAAATTTTGTGGGCGCTCCATTTCTCTTCAATGTTCATTTTAAGAGATAAAACTAAGTTTATGGTCTTTCTCCATACAATAAAATATTTACCTCCTGATGAAAATATGAAAGTTTATTTCCCTTTCCTGTTGAGTCTATAGAGAGGTGGAAACATTTGAAAGGGGTAGATTATAGATGATTCCCTGCTTTAGAAACTGTTGAGATTGCACAGACTCCTGGGGAGGTACAACTACAAATGAAAGCATTGTATAGGGGTTTGTTGACCCCAATAATGAAATAGGACTCATATCTCCAAGGGAAAAGAACACAATTATTTCCAAATTATAGTTATTGCATTTAAAAAGGAAAAAGAGAGGAACAAGGGAGCTTATCCAAGAAACCTAACCATTGTTTGACCTACACTGAAAATGAAAACTATAGATGTCCTTCCATGCTTATGTGATGTGCATGACGTCATATTTTAAGAAAAAGAATTCCCACAAAAAAGATCCCTTGCAACAAGAAATCTCAAAACTGAAACCTTTGTTTTCATCATGCATTCATCTTTTAGCTTCTTCCACAAACAAAAGAGAAAAGTTGTTTATGGAAGCCCAAGATTCAGAGGAAAGGCCTTGATTATAGCTCCTCATTCGAAAGAGGTTGTCACTCTGTGACACATTCTCAGGAAGATATGACAAACCCTGAATTGCAATAGTGTCACTCAATGGAAGACCAAAACAGGGAGGAACCATAGGCACCATCTTCCTCCTCCAAATTATTTCATACATTTCAGAATAAAACCAATGATTAAATAATTTTATATCTAAAGGAAATTAATCTTCATAATATGGAATATGGCATTTTATTAGATTTGTTGTGACAATCTATTATAGCAGAATATCCATGACACATTCCATATCAAAAGTAGAGGAAACCTATACCCTCTAAATGACCTCCCATTAAACATATTATAGAAACCACTAGATCGAAGGAAAACAATAAGGAAATCATGTCTTTTTCATCATTCACTAAAGTATTTAGTGTTGAGATAATGGCTCACTTTTAAAGAGATAATTTTAGGAATTAATGGTTATGGATAAAATAATCATGCATGTAAAGTACTAAAGGAAACCTCAAGCTAGTTTAGAAATGAGGAGAATACTAATGTCTCATGGAGAAATGATCAATATCTGAATAATAGTTTGTAATTCAAAGCCAAAACTAGAACATAGACCAAAACTACGATTAGGACTAGGAATGGAGGTTGGAGAAAAATCATGAGTATTATGATACTCCATTTGATATTGATGAAATAAAAGGTTCCCTATATGTTATGGAAATTATGCATAAGTCTAAATTTAGAGAATTTATGGGTACCATTTGACATACAACAAATGGTGCATCGCTGACATTTCTATTTGACATATAGGTTGTTAGTGATCTATCGTTTGGTATTAGAGTAGTGTGTTCTTGACTTTTGTAGTGAGTCAACGATATTTAGCGATACATTCCCTTTATAAGCTTTAGTAATCTCTCACAAATATGAATCCACTCCCTCTATAAGGTTCAATGGTCAATTTACATGGATCCACTCCCTCTGTAGGGTTTCATGGTGAAGCAACAAGGAACCCACTTCTTTCTCTATCGGATCCAATAATACATTTCACAATGGTATTCAGTCCCCAAACTTAAATAAATTATAAAATGATAGCACTTTCTAGTGAAACATAATGCATTATACCTTATTAAATTAAAAAATGACATCCTTCCATATTTTTCAATGTATGATTGATTTCATAGTGGCATAACGGTCCTAAAATTTGATGAAATCATAATTATGGAGTGGAACATATTGCACAAAAAGGGACACTACAAATAATTTGATTGGAGCATTTTCAATGCCGATCTTGAAGAAATGGATTCCAAAGTAGAAGGAATTTAACTAAAGATAATTCAAGGTGTTGCATTAAGTTGAAGGTATTAAAGTTTAGTTAGTTCAAGGATGTAAAGTAAGTATTGTCGATATATATGTTGTTATCATGTAAATTATTCATTGCTGTCTCACCATAGATCATTTTTGTATTATGATGATAATGAAGGCACCAACTCTGAATACATCATATGGAGAGACCTTGACAAATATGTGTACAGCCCCCTTTTCAGGCCCAAAGTGCTTAAACATATCATCTGCGTTGTCTGTTCCTATGCACCCCTAGATATATGTACACATGAAATAACCAAAAAAACTGACCCCTAGGCATGCTTGTCATTAACTAACAAAACAAAACTTGTCATGAAATTTCACACCCTAGTCCCATCTCCTGGGAGATTTCTAATGGAGACCATCTGAAAATCCCAGGAAATAAATACCACATGTACCAACTACCAAGAATCAAGATTTGTATACCAACTCTCACCTCTAACAACTACCCCTTATACTAACTACCACGTGTCAAGCTTCAAGTTGTTCCACCTGTTAACTACTCCTTCTAGTGCCAATAATGTTGACAACATTGGATAATCCATCAAAACTAGGGGGTCTCCCTAGTATGAAGTCCTAATAAGACCTCACACCATTTAGGATAGGACCCCCATCTGGTATATCAACTTAGCTTCCATTTTTATTTTTTTTTCTCTTGGAAACCAAATGCAGAGATAAGTGTGAGATTTAGTGTACTATGTGAGACAAATGGGGATGAAATCAATGCTTCATTGATGACCTGCAAAACATGATACAAGAACATAACAATGCAATAATGGGCGAGAGAATGACTTGAGGAAGGATCAAATACTTGAGACTAACTAAGAAATACACAAGAAAGAGAGTGTTATAGACCAAATGCGAATTAGTTCACAATTACTCACTAACATTAACAATGAATAAGGGGGGAAAGACTAAAAACCCACACACTAGCTGCGTGAAATGATATAGTTCATAAGCATGTAAGATACCAAGGAAGAGACCAACTTGTGCATATGAAAAATTTATGCATATACAAAATATGGCTTATGTATATGCATGGCTTATGTATATGCACATATGTATACAAACATGCATAGATAGAAGATGAATTTTGTATATGAACAACCTTTATATATGCAACCATGCATATATAGAAGATGAATTCCATATATGCACATAGATATGGAAGCCATATTTGGTATACAAAATCTATTCATATACGGAAACCATCTTTCATATATGGACTCTTCTATATGTGTGTGTGTGTGTGTGCATCTACAAAATATTTAGACATACGAATGCCATATTTTGTACATGCACAACTTTTGTATATGTACATCGATATTGAAGCATGCATATATGGAAGATGGTTTCTATATCTATATGCATATATAGAAGTTGTGCATATATGGATGTCATATGTTTTTTATATGCATGCTTCCATATCTATGTGCATATATATAGCTTTTGCATATAAGGATTCCATCTTCCATACATGCACACTTTCATACAAATGTGCACATACAAGAGCCACACATATAAGGAAACCATCTTCCGTATATGTGCATATATATATATATATATATAGAGAGAGAGAGAGAGAGAGAAGTGGGCATATATGGAAGATAACTTCCGTATATGCATAACTTCAGTATATGGATTCTTTTTATGTGCATATTCTATAACAGAGATATGGAAGTATGCATATATGGAAGATTGCTTCCGTATATGTGCAACTTCTGTATATGAACATATATGGAATCCATTTTCCGTATATGTACAATTCCATATATATGAATGTATATGAAAAAAAATGCATATATAAAAGTTGGCTTTTGTCCATGTGAAACTTCGAATATATAGACATATATATGGAAGTGTTCATTTATGAAATATGGCTTTAATATATTCTCAACCTCTGTATATGAAAAACTTCTCTACATGCACATAGATAAGGAGTTGTGCACATATAGAAGATGTCTTCCATATATATGTATATATAGAGAAGTTGTGCATATAAAAAAGTTATCTTTCGTATATGCATAATTCCATATTTCTTTTATAGAAGATGCATGTATACATAAGCCATATACTGAAGTTGCACATATACAAAATCAATCTTCTGTATATGCACACTTCCACATATGTGTGTGTGTGTGTGTGCAAATTTATGCATATACGGAATATGGCTTATTTATATGCATGGATTTTGTATATGCACATAGATATGGAAACCATCTTATTTATATTCACGCTTCCATATCTATTTGCATATATAGAAGTTTTGCATATGCAAAATATGACTTTTGCATATATTCATATTTTGTATATGCACACACACACACTCACACACACATATATAGAAAAGTGCATATACAAAAGATGGATTCTATATATGTGCAACTTTTGTATATGCACACTTCCATATGTGTGTGTGTGTGTGCAGAATATGCATATATGCAGAATTCATATTCTATATATGTGCAACTTCTATATATAAACTTAGATATGGAAGCATGAATATATGGAAGATGGTTTTCATATCTACGTGCATATATAAAAGTTTTGCATATACATAATGTTTCTTCTGCATATATGCATATTCTGTATATGCACATATATATATTGATCACCACGTCGGTATTGCGAATATGAAGTTACAAATAATTTCACCAAAGTGATAGGAATTAGACTTAACACAATTCTAGCTGGAAAAGTATCAATCATTTCAATTCAATGAAATAAGTATAGATAATATCTATACTCGATAGTACCCTGAATTTTCTGTGAATCTCAATGATAAAAAATTGATATAAAGAGTTTAAACAAAATTGTTGAAAGTGAAATAGTGAATTGAGAGAGTTTCCCCTTCCTTCATTTTTAATAAGTTGTAACTTTCTTGAGCTAATGACTAGGACACCATGTGGGAACATGAATAGCTATAAACATATTGGAATGATTTGACTATTTGATTTACTAGGGGAAATTATTTATCATTCATATCATATCTTCCTATTAGCTATGGAATCTTGGCAAACTATCATAGAGAAAATTAGTCAAATTTTTCATTCTAACTAAAAAATTATATCCATTTTAGATCCATAGTGAGTATGATGGAATTATTTGGGGAAACAATGAGCGAAGGCGAAGAGGAGGTTCTCGGTGGTGAGTGAAGGCGAAAAATAAAAAAAGTAGGGTTACAAAGTTGCTGCAGAGGCAGCGATCCATGGAGGGGCGTAATGGAGGGAACTCCACTCCCTCCTTCAAGCAAGTTGTCACCAACGGAGGGAAGAAACCTATGGAGAATGATAGAGGACCTTCAACGGGAAGGAATAACAACAGTGAAAAGGAACAAAATGGACAGGAATCCAAGGAGAAAATGATTATTAAAGAGAATGAAGAAGAAGACAAGGAACAAAGAACTAAAAACAAAGCACACATGGGCCCATGTAAGCCCAAAGCTACTGTAACTCCCAGAGTCATGTTAAATGAGCTTGCTCTGTAGGAGCATAGGGGTTATATGCAAACCTATGCAATCATTTGCAAATTCATGGGTTTATGGCCCACTGAAAAATCCTTACAAATGTGGATAAGATACCACCCAAAAGGAAGCATTGACCTACACCTAGGTTCAAAGCGTTTCTTTACTGTGGTTTTTGCGAACATCGAAGACAGGGATAGAGTTTTTGAACGTGGTCCCTACTTCTTTGTTGCTGCAGGTCTCTATATTCGACCTTGGATCATGAATTTTGTCCCAAAACGCGAGACCTTTACTTGAGTCCCGGTTTGGGTAAGGTTCTATTGTCTTCTGCTTGATTATTGGCAAACACAATCCTTAAATAGTAAATAGGAAATAGTTGTGAAGTGATGCGTCACAACAATATATATATATATATATATT
>APFE031044793.1:0-17207 GCA_000404065.3 Pinus taeda
AAAGCATTTCTCCTAGCATCCAAGGGTGAAGGATCCATAATAAAATTTTGAGTCAAAATCCTAAGGAATAGTGGACATTATGGTAGAATAATTAGAGGGGAAAACAAGTGGAAATATAAAAGGGAGTTAGGAGAGGAAATATAAGTTGAGAAGATGATATAGGCTAGCATTAACATTGAAATATTGTTAAAGGCAGATAAGAGTTAGAGGGAGAGAATTGGGGACAACTAGTGATAAAGATGTCAAAAGAAAAAACAATTAAGTTGAGGTAGGAAATAAATGAAGTAGAAGTAGGAAAACAATTAAAGAGAATCTCAGTAATGAGGCAAGGAAATAGTTGATTTTGGAGCAGTGATACTAGAATTGCTTCTCCCCGGACAATCCTACTCTCAAATTGTGCTCTGAACATGAGCATTGTGAGAGTGCTCTTGGGAACAGTCTCCTACCCAAAACAAAATGCTCCCTGGTTTGTTTTGGGTGATTACTCCTAAGTGCACTCCAATGATGATCAGACTGTACTCTACTTGCGTCTTGTGGGAATTTTCCTGTGCTCTTGTGGCACTTTGCTTGTCCTCCCATGGCACTCCTGGACTCTCCCATGGAGTCCGAAATTTTCTTTCTCGGAACTTTTCATCCTTGACAAACTTGTATTGGTTTAGTCTTTGTTGAAACTTTGCATTTTTGTCCCATAGATACTGCCTTCCAAATACAATTGCATAGAGTTTCAGCAACACAATATCAGCCTCTATCTCATCCACATGTGTAGTTGTGGTTGAGTTTTGAAATTTACTTTTTCTTTTTTCTGATGGCTAATTCTATGCACTTATCTAACCACTTTAGTTAGTACATCTTCCCATGTGGTGTCATCTTCGAACAAAGCTACCTGGCTTGGGTTTATATGCATTATTTTTTTCTAGGGTGGAGTATTATTACGCTACTGATCTTCTTATCTGTATTTGTACTTCGAAGAGTGCTCCATAGAGTTTGGTTTCTAGTTATGAGATCAGTTTTTTAGCTTTGAACACGATTTCTTGTTAATGTCTACTTGCATTTTTGCCTATTCTTTAACAATTTGTACTTACCTTTGTTGGTTGTCTCTTTGGGTGTACAAAAAATCAGCAAGGGGATGTACTTTTATTACTTCAATATTTTTGGGACAACAACATGCACAATCTTTGATGTATTGCAACACTTTTCATTCTTTCGAAAGAGGGCATCAAGCCCTAACTCATGACCTGATTTGGTGTTCTTTCTGGATCTATTTTTTTTATGGCATGCATCATGTGGAGGTCTAATCGAGGGCAGGAATGAGAGAGATTTTTTTTTGCATGTTTACCTTGAAGAGACCTTCTAAGCTTTTGTTGGTTGAGGCTACAACAGGTTATCTATAATATATATGGTAGAAAATAGGGGAGGTTGTTGGAGCATGTAGGTCAACTTTTGGAGAGGCATATTCAATTGTAGTGTATGGAGGTGATTCATAGCTTGATGATGGGCCGCCCTATTCATATATTGGAGGTGCTGATTATATCAACCCTATTCGACATTAGATAGAGCATGCATGTAGCAGCACACACCAACCTTGGTGTGATTTTGTGTTTACTTACATTTTCAAGAGATCACCTATAGTATCCTAGGGTAATTTTTCCCTTAGGGTTATCAAAAACATATAACCATAGTCACCCAGATGACTGTATTTAATTCCAATCTTAGACAGTAGTGATATTAAGTGCACAATAAACAATAGAGTACAATTCTCCACCAGTTAGCTCACAATAAACAGTAGATTACAACCCTCCACCAGTTAGGTCACAATTCCACATTCAATTGCATTGATAACTCAGGCACATGATACCATTTCAATGATACGAAATGAGTAATATGTCCAACACTTCACTCTACAAATCCTGTCTTGTACAGTCCTAATAATTTAATAACAGAACTGTAGTAATTATTCTAACACAACCAGCTATATTTAGCTATACTGTTACTTAGCAACTCACAGTTTATCAGTTGTAAATCTTTCAGGATTCTTGGTACTATTTCCGAGACTTGTTATGTTGCCTAGGAGGGTTTGTGACAAACCCTTCCTACCAAAATTCTTCTTATCGTACAATAATATTCCCAACCCTTGTTGTGCTGGCATTACTGTCGTCTCAGGGGGAAAGCCACTGCCCAGGAAGGTTGTTTGGATGCTCTGTTATCCAAATCTGAACATGTATGTGTCACAGATGGTTTTTAAGGTCTTGCCTGATCCCAGAAGATCTGGATAAGGTTTTCGCTTCCTTGGGATAGGTTTAATGCTGCACCGCTGCCCTAAAAACAGCCTTAGTAGGAACCTGTAATAATGATAAGCTGCTCAACAAACTTTAGCCCTGCGGCCTCTAGACAACCTCAAACACCTCGTTGTTGTACGTTAGAATAGGTCTCGGCATCCTCCCGCTGCCTTGAGACTTCCTCAGCCTGGAATTGTGGTGACCAGCCCACCAAAATTTCATAGAGAGAGAGAGAGACTTGCTATGTATGGATCTTCCTGGACAGATTTGTTGTGTGTGCATCTTCCTAGATGGATTTAATAACCAGATAAACCATCAGACCTGTTATCGCTCAATTTAGCAGGGTTCCTAGGAGGGGCTCCTAAGGGACTACTACTAGATCAAGTGGTAAGTTAAAACACTTCATCAGGACCGATAGTTTCAACAAAGCTTTAGAGATTAGAACAATTGGACTCGCTGAAAGAAATGGCTTCCAAGAGATTGCAATTAAGATGAAATTAGATTAGTCTAAATCAGTTCTTGCCACTTGTCAGGAGCTTCATAATAAGTCTGGAGAGCAATCGATGTAGCCAAAGAAAAGCTTTCCCTAGAATAAGATCCAAGGGATTTGAGACTCAGGAGGTTAAAAGTCCAATTAAACAGCATTACTACCGTTCTAACCACATTAACGTGAAAATCACTCACCAAGGATGTAAATTTGAGCAGCTTGTTACCTTGGGCATCTTCAGCTTTGTTTTGATCAATGCTTCGTTTCTTCTTCTCTAAAACACTAGTTTCTCAGCAACTCTATGCTACTAAACTCAACTGCCCAAGTACATGAAGCATGGGAATCATCTCAACCTCCCCCATTCAAATATTATCCATTTGTTATCTTCCAGAATCTACTCTAACCATTACAAACCAATGAATAATCTCCCATCCAAAATTCTCCAGTAAAATACCCTAGGCTAATCATTCAAGGGCATTCCACATTCATCACATCACCATATAAGTGCAGTAAGTGATTTGTGTACCAGATTCTCCTGCTAATTTTGTTATTGTGAATTAAATGAAAAGTGTAAAAGAAGAGAAATTAAAGCTACCACACTTAAAACAGTCTTTCAGTTTATAAACTCAGAAATAGTACTGCCTGCACAGATAGAAACTAGAGAAGCCAAAAAACAGAAGTCCACCCCAGCAGTCAATGATAATTAAAGCCCTTCCCAGAAGATACTAATATTGGGCTCCACAAACGTGGACACTCACATCAGTTCCTCATTTTCCGAAGAAGTTAGATAAAAATGTCATAGTGCACAATGAAGCAGTGTCAAGTTAGTGGTTCAGGTCATTAATTGACAAGAGGAGGGATCGTGTACAACACAAATGACATGAGGAAGGCATCAAAAGCATGGAAAACACCATGATTTCTTATGTAAAGGAGACAAATGTGTTGGTTGGTATGGACATATTTTTTATTTGTGTACTTTATAAAACTACAAACCTGTATTTATGTAAGCATTGAAGGTTATAGAGTATGGGCAGGATGCATAATGTATTGGTTGGTATGGATGTAAGGGATTATTTTTTTACAAGGAGAAAAAAGAAACTATAGCCTCTTGAAGTAATTCATTATGTCCATCTAAACAAAGACATGATATGCAGATCCATGATGGAAAGATAATAAATTCACACAAGCATCCAATGTATCAAACATTGACACTTGAATATGCAATACCAAGCTTTCAAGTGGTATCAGACTTGGGCATGGGCAAGTTTGTAATCTTCTTCAAAAATACCAAATCAGGCCTCAAAATTCCAAATAAGGGGTTTGATTTGTGTCCATGAACAGATTATGAAAAAGGTATTTTTACAACAACATAACAATGGGAAAACATAAATATATTTATCATATGATAAAGGGCCACCTGATGACGCCATAATAACCTAGCTTATCTATTCTTTGTGCATACCTCATTGATTCCCACTAGAGTTGAAGTCCTTCTGTAGATGATCAGTCATGGTAGAAGATGATGCTTCTCCACTTATTCTATAGTTACATAGAAAAATGTCAAACGTTATCGCAAAGAAATTTTCTAGAGCATCAAGGTATATGTACACACACAATGAAAGAGTGTCAAATGTACCTGGCATGGCAAGTAAAGTTGGATGGTCTTGCATCTCCCTTTGGTCTTGGGTTATTGCCATGGTTGGGGATTGTTGCATTGCTGTAAAAATAAACATACCACATGTTAAAGAATAGTGATGATTAAATACTTAAATCTAAAATCATGACTCTATTCAACACATGAAACTAACCTGGAACCATAGAGACGGCATTATTTGATCGATGACGTCCTCGCTTATTGAGGTATCGAAACTCAAATGGTTCATATTCTGATGGATCAACATTTAAATCAATTTCCAAACCATTTTTTTTTCTGCTGCTTCTTCTTTTCTTTGTGGGGCTAAGGGAACTCTTGTTCCTCTTCAAAGATGGATCAAGAGATTCCAATCCAGGTGTGAATTCAAAATCAGTAACGTGCAAATTATTGGCTTCATCCAACATTTTTTTAAGCATATCAGTCAACTAGATTGTCTTCGCCAAAGTAGTAGGAGGATTATCTAAAATGAGATGTGTATAGCTAAACAACTCCTCCCTTGCCAAATGAAGTGCCTCGGCATCTGCATCAACAACATTTGTGGCCATAAGAGTAGCATCGACATCTTCATCATGGTTTTGAGGCTCTATATTGATCTCAGGTGGGTCATTGCATATGTTATCCTCTGCATGCTGATGAATCAACGGATTTGAATTATCTGATTGGAAATACAACCAATTAACCTTTATGGCATGCTTGCAAATGTTTCCACGGATAGACCATGGACATTCACACGTTATAAAATCCTTACGATACCAGGTGACAAGGTATTTTTTATCTCGATCTGTCTGACTTCTCACCCAATAAGCACGGGTTATGTTCTCATGAGGACAACAATTAGTATCCATAATTTTTCTTGCTCGTTCCACTGATGATTCTAGTTGCTTTTCTCTCTTGTAGTTGTTTAGAAATCCTTCTTCTTTTAAGATTTCCTTGAACCGATAACAAGGTTCAACTGTTGTTAGTAGCATATGCAATAACTAATCCATCCTCCGGGCACATTTTTTCCTTCTGTCAGATAGAAATGTTGTTTTTAGGTAACAATGGTATGACTCAACAGCATTATTGGTCTCCTGATTTGCATGAGGAAACTCCCGACAACCTTTCACCCACATACCTAATTGCAAATATAACGATGTCAGTCTCACTATATCACCTTTATAAAAGAAAAAAAGGCATATAGTATGAAAAAAAATGTTTACTTACGAATCTTATCTCCAGTGACCCAATTCTTGTTGAAATAGTCTAAGAACTTCTCTTCATCTGCAAACTTGATAAAAAAATGATTGATTGCATCTTCCACTTCATAATTGAGAGTGTGTTTCATGATGAAACCTAACTCACTGAACATCTCTTTGGCTTTTATGGAACTAGTGGCCAACCGATTGACATTTTTCAACCAAGCCCTCTGTACATGCCAAACGCATAAGATCACATCACAACCTGTGATCCTCCTGCCATATTCAATGCATTTTAGTGTGGTATTTTTAGAAAAAATGCAAGTTTGGTTATATCATGACAATGTTAAGTTACCTCAAGGCACTGATTTCAGCGAGTGCATCATCAACCATGAAAGCATTGAATTTCCAATCAGGACAGGTTTGGAAACACTTGCGCATGAGCTGCTCCAGCCATATTGCAATATCATATGATGGGTTTCGTGATGCCACGACCCATGCAACAGGCACCCCGCTTTGTTGTTCATCAAATGCCATGAGTGTATACAAATGATACTGTCATTTTCAACATTACATAAATTCAAATACAAGTTATTAATCATTTTGAATGGATACAACTTAAATAAATATATTCAATAAATCATTGGCATATGACTTACCCCATATTTGTTTGTGTTAAATGTTGAATCCATGGCTATTAAGCTATTGTGCGATAGCTTGACCATTGTCTCCAACATCCACTTTGTTTGAATCCCTGTTATAAAAGGGACCTCCACACCATTGGGCTTTTGGTAAAAGAAAAAATCTTCCCGATGCTTTTGATACCAAAGGTTTACACTCATTTCATCCTTTTTGTGAAGTTGGTAATTTCCCTTCGCCAACCTATTATAAATGTTTACAATATCTTTCCTGCATAAGAAGAAATCTCTATCTCGAGCTGCCACATCGATGTCAACATGTCTCTTAATGTGTGTTCTATACACTACATCAATAGGCACTCCCAAAAAGAAACAACTCTCTACATATCCAACAATGTCCCTCGAAAGCTTTGGCCTAAGCAAGGCCATGGTCTCACCTGAAGTGTCACATTGACCATGACAAGCCCAACCTTCCCCATCTTCATGTTCATACATATTGAAAGTTAATATTTCTCTATCAGGAATTTCATGCATAACTTTCACAATAAAGTGGCATTGGCAACCCCTCTTCTACACAAATGAGGTCCTTCGTTTAGCTGAAAGATTTCCTCTTTTGTCCTCTGGGCCAAATGAACAATGATAACTAAACCAAAAATTTAAATTGTTAGTACATACAAAGAAAGATAATTGTGGTTTCAAAAGATCTAAACAATATATTTACTCACATATCATATTGCAATGCAGCAGTAGATCTTTCTTTTGGTTTACCCTTTGTTTTTCGTACGAATTTACATGGAGCAATAGGATTTTCTTCCTCTCCTTTGATAAAGTCAGCAATTCATCATAATGGGATTACAGCAACATGATCAATACCATTATTTTTTGCATTTATTTCTACCCGAACCAAGTCTTTACTAGAGAAAGTCATTTTGCCTTTGAGGTCTTGCACCTGAAGATCCATGATATATTTCCA
The DNA here is from genome assembly GCA_000404065.3 of Pinus taeda. Lineage (NCBI taxonomy): Eukaryota > Viridiplantae > Streptophyta > Pinopsida > Pinales > Pinaceae > Pinus > Pinus taeda. The sequence goes on from APFE031044793.1 coordinate 7,204, forward strand.
TTTCTTTCGCTTGCCCATTTTGAACTAATCTGGTCAAACAATATGCAAGGACATCAAAACCAAAATTTCAATCTTAGCAAGTTATTCAACATATATATAAATATAAAACCTCTTTTATGCTTTTTTTGAAGTCTAAAATATCAATCACTCAATAATGACAAAAATAAATAGCACAAAAGGATGCAAAAAATTTGGGATGCAAGCATTTCCTTTAAGATGTTGCTTCTTGCCTCGTTCACTTTCAACAAGGCATTCCTTAAAGGAAATATTCCTTTGAGAACATGAACAAATGCATTACTTAAAGGAAAGATTCCAACAAACCGTACATCTTCATTTTGTGTTTGTTTCTATCCACTCTCATATTGATACTGTATACTAACAACAGAGATATTGAAACTCACTTTATTTGTTTTGTTCATTGAAAATTGAAGACAAATTTTTTGATGAAGGGGTTTCTCGCTATAAGACTTTGTTTGTAATGTTCAAAGCTAGTTTCTTTACATGAACTTGAACATTTGTACATTTTTAAACAAAGTATTGCCTGCTTTGCTTCAAGTAAAATGGTAAATGAAAATGGAACAGAAGCACATCCATCGTTTACCTTTAATGTTTTGGAGTAATGGAGGACTACTGTTCACTGAGATTCCCTATTTCAATAAGTACCTTCTCTTCATCTCAAAAAGGACTTGTAAATTTCAATAAAAATCTGTAGTTGTAAAGCATAATAAAAAGATGTCCACTGATTTCAGGTTGTGGGAGCTAAGTTGTTGCTATTGAGCGGTGCCAAACAATAAATAAATACAAAATACTAACTACAAATTGATAAAACAAATTTGTAGATATCTCTTTTTCTGCTTGATATTTTTGTTAGCAGTTTCAATAAAGTTGATAACGTGGAGATCTGTTGCTCTGCTTCTCTGTTTTTTATGGGTTTTCTCATCGTTTTACAACAACACAAACAAATTACAAATATTGATGCGGTACTTGATAGAATGAGAGCTCTCCTTTGCCATCATGACTCAAACTCAAATCAAATACATCCATATTCATAGCTTCCTTTATTAGCTTATTGTATTTGCACCGACTATAAATGACTATTCTCAATATAAGGTACTGGTCTTGACATCTTCTCAGAGAAGGTCCCAAAAGGGCTTATCCGGGCTCAAATTATGTCCTGGTCTTAACTGAGAAAACTAGCTCTGCTCATATAAAGTCACAAACTTATCTTCCTTTCTCTTGAGGGGAATAATGAAAACCATTATGATCATTGTGAGAGGAGGTCTACTTCATTTAGCCATGAAGGGCTTTTACGTTCTCCAGGGGTGGGCATCTTGGTCTTGATATCTTCTCAGACAAGGTCCCAAAAGGGGTTATCTGTGCTCAGATTATGTCCTGGTCTTAACTGAGAAAAACAGCTCTGCTCATTTAAGGTCCCAAACTTATCTTCCTTTCTCTTGAGAGGAACAATGAAAACCATTATCATCATTGTGAGAGGAGGTCTGCTCCATTTAGCCATGAAGGGCTTTTAGCTCTCCAAGGGTGGGCAAGTGATCACATTTGGATACAAATCCAAATCTCTGTAATTTATGTTTAAGTAATTTTATTATTACAAATACAAAAAGGACAGGACCTTATCTGAGCAGAGCTTTACCTACCATATCTTCCGCAGAGCTTTACCTACTCATCGTGTCTTAGGGTTTACTCAGCTTCTGCTCTTTTCCCTAAAAAATTGTGATTCTATTTATACTTAGGAAATGATCCAATTTTACTTCTAACTATGAAGGTTGGAAAGATATCTTGGAGGTTGGGGGTTATTATGATGGTTCCTTTTTCATGATTCCACAATGCTCCATGGAGTTTTTGGGTCTCTGAATCGACCCAAAGCCTCAGAAAATCGTGAAACATACATATCGATTGGAACCGTGAAATTATATTTTGTCGAATGTTGGTAATGGTTTTAGAAGGCGTACACAGTGAGATACCTGTACAGGTATGGCAGGGCAAGCATAGGCAGATTAGTGAATTATTACCACTCACCTCAAGTCCCTGGATTTGTTGGGTCCTTTTGGGGAGGTGGTTAGGATAATGCCCTGGGTCATTGGGATCACTGTAAACGAAATTGTGAATGTGTAGACCTGATCGTGGAAAATTTGTTAGCTGCCAAATTGGAACTTCCAAACCACAATGAGAGAGTAGGTGATTAATAAAAATGGAGTTATGTTTGAGCTCTCAGCATTTATTTGAGAAATAAACTCCCTTCTTTTCCAACTCAAAACCAAATTTAGTTGTTTCTCTGAAAATTCTATTTTAAGCTACAAAAGCTTCCCATTTTTGCAGTTGTAAATTAGGTGAACGTTCAGTCATTGAAACAAATTGAACCAATTCCATAATTCCCAAGTGTTCGCGGGATATGGCCACTGAGTCGAGAATCGTCAACTCTCTGGGTATTTGCCCGTCGAGAAGGTTCATAGATAAGTCCATAGATTCCAGTAGGGTTAAATTCCCAAGTGTTCGCGAGATATGGCCACTGAGTCTATTGGCTGAAAGGTTCAAATTTCTGAGACAATTCAGAAATCCTATTTCAGAAGGAATCTGCCCACTTAGCCGATTTCCTGAAAGATCCAGAAAAGCTTGTGTTGAAAAGAAATAATCATAAAAAAGCAGCGTTCCTTTGAAATTCAATATGATTTTATCGCTCCACAGAGTCTCTGGCACATGTTGCAGAGATGACGATGAAGCAGGTTAGCAAGCTGGCTTTGGTCTATATGGTATGGATCACCTTCGCGCTATTGTTCATCAGAAAAGCAGGTAAGATTTTTGATATATAATTAGGCTTCTTCCAACGAGCCCTCAAGATTCTGGAGAAATTACCTGGACAACAGAGTGAAATTGCTGGGTTCAGAAGAATACCTGGTTCCAGGGGAGCTGCTGAGTGCTGCAGAGCGGGAAGAAGCGTGAGAGCGAGAGAGCGCCGGGTCGAAGAGTAACGCTGGTGAGTAATCCGACACCGACCATAATACTCTAGCTCGTCCCTGATCCGATTGGTCAGGGGATGTCAGGCGCCTGCAAGACCATTTTTTTGTCAGAGCTTCAATCGGGAATGTCAGGACTGCCAGGGCAGGGTGGCGGAGAAAGAGGGTGGCGAAGTTAGGGGATCGTGGCAGAGGAAAGAGAGGTTCACGGTGGCCGGAGCTGGACGATTTTCTGGCCGGCGACGGAAACCGGGCCATTCTACAGCCTGGATAGACTATTCCTTTTAAAGATATATTGATTTAATTACATTAAAAATCACCGGTTAAAAAAACACACATTTTCCCTATGCTCGCATTATTTTATACACAAAAAGGTTGGATGAGCAACTTGCACTTACTAAAATAACAAGCAGATCATTTCTATGCAGAACAACTTGCAACGACGGTTAACCTGGGAGGTTCATTCTTTTTAAGAAGAATGGGCATAAAAGTTTATAAAAGTTTTAGAGGATTTGCTTTAATGATTATGATTTTTAAATATGATTTTGATAATATATTTTATTAAATCGTTTAGTGCTTAAGGCATATAAAAGATTGAATAGGCGACATGCAATTCTTTTTGAAAAGAAGATAATTATTTTATCAAGAATAATTGAAAAATTTAATAATATAAATTTAATTTATATGTTTGTGGGTTGAGAAGTATGAGATGTTTGTAAATTAAATCAATTTAATTTATATATTTATAAATTATGAGATTAGTGAGAAGTTTATTTCAATTTGGATAAAGAAATGTTTTTGCCAACGAGTTTGAGTGCAATTGTACTCTCTTCTTGTTGACTTTTGGATTCTAGAGATTCTAGAGGGTGTTGGTCAAGTCCTAGGATGATTTGTCAAAATTTTAAAGGTTACAAAACGGGGTAACAATATGTCCTATGTGTAAGAGCCCTAGTCATGGGACACGTATTCCAAGCTTAATGTTGGGCAAAAACATAGTGATGGGGATCACTTTTGATTAATTAATTGCTATGAAAATTGGGAAAGGCAATGGCTAAGCCTTTGGAAAGGCAAAATGACATTTATTGGCATTTCTTGGAGCACTCTTGGAGGAGTCTGGTGTAAAAATTCCTTGTAGATTCAAAATACAAATTGTAATATGCTAAAAAACATTGACTTGAATCTACTCTACTCATCAGCGAAAACGATAAACGATTAATGAAATCACTAAGAAAACAAGAGAAAGAATTTAATCACACATAACACAATGATTTCCTAGGGAAAGCCACAGGTAAAAACCCCTGCTATCTATATATTGCATTAACCAAAGAATTTGGATGAATCTAATATGCTCTGCTCAACCTTGAGCTCAACCTGCATAAGTATTTCTATCCTCTGCCTGACTGATTTCCTTTGGCCCATACTTAGTTAAATTTCCAAGCCTCCAAGCTCCTAATTCCTTGCATTGTTCCTCAAGGAATTAGCCCCTGTTTAATGGAGAAATACCTCAATTATGAATTGCGCAATCCTCATAGGCCTTTCTCTAACTGCATGCACCATCGGTTTAATTTAGATGACTTTACAACTGATAGTACAATGTCCCTAAACTCCAATATCAACTAGGTCTTTCTCTGATCTGACATGCATGAGTTAATTTCAAGTGAATCTTCAATTTATTGGTTGATTAGTACACACAACACCACACTCGATTGTAGAAAACACCACATTACACTTCAGGAAGCACTTCATTGTACTATAGACAACACCACATTGTTGTTTAGATGGCACCTCATTGTACTATAGGCAGCACCACACCGCACTTCAAGAAAAACCCCATTATACTTTAGGAAGCACCCCACTACCACAAGCAACACCCCACTACTAGACCTCCCACTGATTCCTCCATTAGTTCAAACTAGTTTAACTAACTTTAACTCAGTTATACTGAACTAAATAATCACGATTCAAAATAAACTTAGCTAGTGCTCCCCTCTACATGACTCTAGTTAGATCCTCAACTTGAATTAACTGAGCCAACTAATTCAAATTAACTTAGTTAACTATTACAAGTTGTCATGAATGTGGAATTACAATTTTATTCCCAACTTAATTAAAGGACAAAATTAAATCCTACGATTTTTCTTAATGCTATTTTAAACATTTCTTGTTGCTATTTTCAACGCTCCCTCTCAACAAGAAAGGAATTCAACTTTATCCCGATTAGGTACCTTTGGAATGTTTTGCATACAACTATCGTCACTGTTGTTGTTGCTACTGCAACATCTGCAACTAAAAAGAATCCAAACAAAATAAATTAAATCAACTGTGTCTGCAACTATCTACTGGGAAAATTGTGTTGTTGCTGACTTTGCTATTGAGCCTCCTTCTTTACTATCAATAGTGCTCTCCACTCCTAAGTATCTAACTGACATTGATCCCCTTACTACTGAATATTGTGGGCCTTCATAGCAACGTAATGATCCATGAGATTAAAAACACCTTAATGGATCCTGCCCAATTTCTGAAACTCTTGGACTAAGGTTTCATATCGCTCCACCTCACACCTAGAGGTATGGCTGCATGTGCTCCCTCTGCTGACTTGGCTCGAAATTTCCCCCTACTTGAGGTCTCTGCTTGAGTGGATGTCTCCATTCGGTCTCCTCTTTGCTTTGCCAATTATGGTTGCTCCACAACTTGTTGAGGTTGCTTCTAAGGCTGCATGTTGAGAGGTACTTCATGCTCCCTCTCAACCACCAAGTATCTAACCTTTTCCTCGCTTTCCAAGGCTTTGCATGCATCTTGTACCTCAAGTGCATACAAATTGTTGACTCGCGCGTCAATCTGTTACACCTGTCATGTGGTGATGTGTATAAGGAAAACCGTTCCTTTGTTAAATATCACATCGTAGCCACAGTCTTTGAATACCACAACGAAAACAAGATTCTTCTTCAATCCGGGAACATAAATCACATATGTGAGTCTAGGAGGGGAGCTAGACTCCCTCTGAAAAGTAACAGTACCAATATCGGTCACACTATACCTCCCATCATCTCCAAACTCTATGTTATGCTTAAGGTCTTTCTCCTCCAAGTAAATGAAGAGATCTCTATTCTCCAACATATGCAACAAAGCACCACTGTTCAGATATTACATGCTTCCCATTACAGTGCTTTCCATGTCTGCAATGAGAGTGAAATCAAGTTCAAATTGTGAAGCTAAAGCTTCACCTACTATTGCTACTGCAGGCTCCTTCTTGCTTGCTTTCTTTTGTGTGCATTTTGTGGCATAGTGCCCGAACTCGTGACAGTGAAAACACTTGATGTTTGACAAGTCCTACTCGCCGCCCTCCTCGCCTTGGGATTGCTTTCCCTTAGTTTTCTTTTCCTTACTGACTAACACAAAGTTCTCCTCCACTTCTTTAAATTAGGTCCCATCTTTGGTGTTCCACTGAACCTCTTCTTGCACAAAGTCGAACCACAATCTCTCCCACTCTAGTAGCTTCTCTCTCCCATTAACTGAGTACTGGTAACTATGCCAACTCTTGGGAAGGCCTAGAAGTGTTAGGCTCATCATATCATGTTCAAAAAATGTAACATCGACACTTCTAAGCTCATCTCGACATTGGGTGAACTTGGTCAAGTACTTTGGTATTGTGTCGCCCTTCTCCATCTAAATTTTTTTGAGCTTGTCCTTCAGTGCCAGCTTCCTATGGTCATTGTAGTTTTGAAATAGGTCTTTCAGGGCCTTCCACATTACAAATGGAGTCTCATTACTGTGCAGGTTCGAGATAATATGATCTCAAACTCCTTCTAAGATAATCCTTCTTGCCTTTGCCACCCACTTTCTCCACTCTGCCAAATCTTGAGCGTCGAGGATTAGGAATATCTTTGTGAATGAATTCCTTAAGCTCATTGTCTTACAACATTACCTCCATCATTTCCTTCTAATCAGTATATTTTGAACTACCCTCAAGGCCATAATTGAGTCTAAATCCATAAAACGACATCTTGTTGGCTCTGAAGTATGATAATATAAATTTGATTTCTCCTATAAAAGACAAACTTGTATTCTCTTCTTCTATAGTGATTTCATCTTTGTTACCATGTAGAAATTCGTTGTAGATTCAAACTACAAATTTTAATATTTTAAAACAATTGACTTGAATCTACTCTACTCATTAGCGGAAACGATAAATGATCAATGAAATCAAAAAGCATACAAGAAAAATAATTTAATCACACATAACATAAATATTTCCCTAGGAAAGCCACAGCTAAAAACCCCTGCTATATGTATATTTAATTAGTCAAAGAATATGGATGACTACAATATGATTTGCTCAAACTACACAAGTATTTTCTATCTTCTACTTGACTGACTCCCTTTGGCCAATACTTAGCCAAATTTCCGATCCTCCAAGCTCCTAATTCCTTGTGTTTTTATTCAACGAATTAGCCCTTATTTAATGGGGAAATACCTCAATTATGAATTGTGCAACCCTCATATGCCTTTATCTGACATCATGCACCATCAACTTAATTTAGATGATTTTATAATTGATAGTACACTATCCCTACACTCCAATCTCAACTGGGTCTTTCTCTTATCTGACATTCACGAGTTAATTATGAGTGAATCTTCAATTTACTAGTTGATCACTGCAGGTAGCACCACACTTGACTATAGGCAACACCACACTACACTTCAAGTAGCACCCCATTATACTATAAGTAGAACCACAATGCACTTCAGGCAACACCCCACTATACTTCAGGAAGCACCTCACTACTGTAGGTAGCACCCCACTACTACATGCAACACCCCACTACTACAAGAAGCACCCCACTACGCATGAAGCACCCCACTACTAGACCTCCCATTAATTCCTCCACCAATTGCAACTAGTTTAACTGACTTTAACTCAATTAGACTGAATTAAATAATTGCAACTCAAAATAAACTCAAATAGTGCTCATAATTGTAGGAGACACTCTACATGACTCTAGTTAGACCCTCAACTCAAATTAACAGAGCCAACTAAGTCAAATTAGATTAGTTAGCTATTACAAGTTGTCATGATATGTGGAATTACAATTTTATTTCCAATTTAATTAAAGGAAAAAATTAAATTAGGATTTTTCTTGATGTTATTTTTAACATTTCTTGTTGTTATTTTCAACATGTGGCATACTTGGGATTTGGAGCAAGAAGGAAAAGGAAAAGAAAGAAGTGCAAGAGGACATCAATATCAACAACTATAGTGAATTTTGCTTGCACATACTGAGTTTCATGTATGATTTCCTTGCTAGTTTTGGCACACATGGCATATGCATGTGGTTATTTGGTATGATTTGTCATTGGCATGGAGGATTGCCTAGATTGATAATGGTTTTTCCTAGCCTTTCCATTTCCTGGATGGCCAATGTGTTGTGGGTTTAACTTTTATTATCTGGTCAGTTTTCTTGTGCCTTTGGTTGTGGGTTAAGTTATTAGTTCCTAGAAGCCTTGGCTGGACAAATGCTTTGGAAGTCCTCTAACATCTTGGGTTGAGTTACTAGTCTTGAAAGCCTTGGTTAGACAAATTCTCTGAAAGCCCTTGGTGGTTTGAGTTACTAGTCTTGGAAGTCCTAGTTGAACAAGCAATCTGGAAGCCCTTGTTGGACAAACACTCTGGAATCCTCGGGACAGTTGTGGGTTGAGTTACTAGTCCTGGAATCCATGGTTGGAACAAATGCTATGGAGACTTGGAAATTTGTCTAGAGACCACTTTGGTGATGATTATTGATGTCCAACCATGAGTTGGAATCACTAATTGAGGGTTGAGGTGGTTTGGACTCTGGAAGCCCTAGATGGTTTTTATTTATTTGTTTTATGAGATCCCACATTCATGCTTGGAATATGGCATGGAGGTGACTGGTTGGAAGAATGATTTGGTTCAGCCTAGTCTATGGTCAGGTGGTTCGTGGAAATCCCATACCTGTTTGGCTTATGCAATCATCAATAAAACCTCTCTTTCTCCCTGGTATTTTATGGGTAAATATACTTGTTTATATGTGGCTTATATGGTTGTTATATCCTTGATATTTCTGTTGGTTATATGTTGGTTATGAATGAGTTTTATGACAGTGAAAATGTATGACTCTCATCATGTCTTGGTTAATCACTGAAATTACAATGAATATATGGCTTAATAGATGGTAATGCAGTTTTTGTGATGAAACATCAATGCTTCTTAGTGATTCTCAAATGAGTATGAAACCCTTTGAAGTGAAAAAACTATAGCTTGATGACTTTTAAATGCAAAAATACACAAAGGTATTGTAAATGATATTTTTATTAATATGATAAATGTACAAGATGATTGAATGTTACAATGAGGCCCTGCTTATATACCTAGGCAGGTGTCCTTTCATGATTGGGCTTATATTTTAGTCATGCATTTTCACTTAACTAATGACTATTTAAGATTATCATTTCGATTATTTATTATTTATATTTATTTATATTCATTTTATTTTATATAATTTATATTCGTAACATTTCTCTTTTCTTCAAAAACCTTTGACCTCAAAGCTTTAATGTTGATCATTTTCTTCACCTTGTGTTTGTCATCTCGATATGTATAATTCGTCAATCATCTCAGCACGTAGAGCTCATTAGTAATATTCCCTTGGAAATGGTTATATATATATATATAATTAAATAATAATATATATTTTTAATTTAATGTAATTTATATAGTTAAATTAAGTAATTTATTATATCGTAACTATATGTATTATATAGTTTATATTTGTAAATGAAATGGTTCAAATTGGTCACACCATTTGACGCGGAGGCTGACCATTTGACCTACAATAACAACAACGGCGGTGAGTGACAGATTTCGTCGGCAGAGGTAAGCAACGTTGGTGGACATAAATTCTTGTTGGAACGTGTCGAGATGATAGTGAATTGTTGGGCCACACTTGGACGCCTCGCGACCGCCCGTGGTGGCGCAGCCGTGGGCGGAGGTGCATGCACGCATGCCCTCCG
>APFE031044796.1:0-12869 GCA_000404065.3 Pinus taeda
TTTTATTTCTCTCCCTTTTTCAGCTACATTCTGCTTGGATTTTTCATATTTTTCATTCAGCTTAGCTAAATTCTCCTTTGCTCCATTTAGCTCTGTCATCTGGGCTTCTAGGACCTTGATTTCACTCATCAACTTCTGCATATCAAGGCTCGGAGCCGGCTCTGAGGTTGGTGTTGGTGCTGATGTTGATGTTGATGGAGCTGTCTGCTTTGTGGGAGGAGGAGTAGTATGTGGGGGCTCCTCAAGGTTTATGATCTCTGGAGGGGGCTGAGAAGTTTGACCTCCTTCTTTCTGCTGTAGGGCTGCCTGCAGTGCAGCCTCTGTGTCCTCCACCTTCCCTTCTGTTTGCACTAGCTGTTTGTGTAGTGCTACCAGCAATGTTGCTACCTCCTAGTCTTGTCTTTGCTGGGCAACCTCTTCCGTTTGAGGATGAATGGTTGCTGGGAGCTTAATCTTCTTTCTTAGAGATGCAAGGTTTTGCATCTCTTATTTTCAGCAGCGTTTGTATAGCCTTTGGATCCTTTGGGTCATGCCCAAGCTCTATGATTATATCCTCCAAAGACCTGATCCTGTTGTCTTTGGCCTGAGAGGATGCCTTCTCCAACTCAAGTTGGGCAGCTGTATTGTTTAGGTTGTTTTCCAACCTATTAGCCAACAATGTTTTATCTGCCAGTGTTGAATAGACCATCTCACCCGTTTGCTTGTGAAGTTCTATTTGTTCCATAGGGTGGATGTCCTTGGCAAGAACCTCAAGGTTGGTTCTTATATAGTCTGCAGCTGACTGTGGCTGCAGCATAGTGGGCATGAAATGACTCATGGTCATTTTCCCTTCTGTTATGTCATAGGCTGACATAAGCCTCTGCTGATTGGTAGGGGCCATCTTGAGAAACTGGTTGTAGATTTGGAGCCTGAGTGGCTCATTTCTCCTTTTAATATCAATGAATTGTTGCTTGATGTCTGTCTCTGCTCTCCTTTGCTCACTTGAGGAGCTAACCTCTCCTCCAAGGGTTCTTTCTTGTTCCTGCTGAAAGGAACTGGCAGATGCCTCCATGCTCGGTGGGCCCATGCCCAATGATTGCCCCATAGGAATTTCTTCCTCAGAGAGGGGATTCAATCTCTGTCTTTTCTCCCCTTGATTTGTGGATGTGGTGATGGGATTCTCCTACTCTCTATCCCTCTTCTTTCCCTTTTCCTCTTTCTGTGGAGTTTGTAGCACTGAGGCCTCCACTGTCTTTTCTTGCTTAGGAGGCACATTCTCTTGAGCCTGTTGCTCAGTAGGTATTGGGGCTTCAGCTGTTTGTTCTTGTTGTATTGGCTGCCCCTCTTTTTGTTGTTCTTCTTGTTGTTATGTCATAGGAGGTGGTTGTTCTTGCTCCATCTGCTTGCCTTTATCCTTGCTTGATTCCTGTTGGGTAGTTCCGACTGCTTGCTGCTGGGCTGTAGAAGATGAGGCAGCTGCTGCAAGTTGCCTTTGATAGGAAGAGGAAACTTGCCCACAAGTTTCCAAGTCAACCTCTTTCTCAATATTTTTTGCTTCTCTTTGTAGCATTTGCTCTCTACCAATTGACTCTTCTAGAGTGCCCTCTTTCCAGCTTAAAGAATTGGCATATTGCTCAATATGAGGCAGTCTCACGTGAGCATAGCTACCCAATTTGTATTTTACCCTCCTGAGGGAAATGAAATGATTAGGGCCATAAGGCACCCATTTGAAGCTGGTTTGCAATTTGAGGGTCTCTAGGATCATATCAGCTTCCTTCCGTCCTTCCTCCCTTTTGTTGTATAGAAATGGGCCTAGCTGATTCCTCACTTTTAGTTGCACCTTCTTGTTTTTACTTTGGAAATAGACAAAGTCCACATTTCCAAACTGCCTAAAAAACTCTAGGGCAAAAAGTCTCATAGGGACATATCTTGGCAGCCTATAAGGGTTCAACTCACAGCCATATATTCTGATTACTGTATGGTGTTGGTAAAAGTACCAAACACCAATGTTGTAGGCCTTTAAGAGGTGAAGAATCCTTTGCATCTCCTCTGTCAATCTGGGAGGAGGGACACCCAATAACAAGGTCATAGCTGGATGGATAAAAAGGTCTATGAATTCACAGTAGGTGTAAGGTGAATAAGATATATGATGAAAGACTGAAGACCAAAACACTACAGACCTTGGGTTTCCCTGGGCATTTAGCTTCTTGAGAGGAACATGGAAGGCATCAGGCTGATAAAATAAGAATAAGTGATAGATGTACCTAGTGTATTTAAACACCTTTTCCCTTTCTAGATTCGTCAATTGTTCATGAATCTTATTGGCAATGTATGTAGCAAAATCATAGTGCATAGCAGGAGGCATTCCAGGGGAGAAAATGGACATCATGGCCATAATGGTTTCATCAACATCCTCATATGTCCCATAACCCAGGATGTAACTGATCAAATCTACAAGCATTTTTCCCAGCTCATTGAGATATTAATATGCTATAGGAAGAGTGGTGCTCATAGCTTCAAATTTTGGCTGAATAAATAACTGATTAATCTTGATGATCTAAGCACTTGAAAACTTGCCCCCTTTCTTTATCAAGTCATTGATGGAGAGAGGAGTTAGGGGCTTTTCAGTGTGAAAGTTTAACATCTCATTAATGGCCTCAGGGGTGATATGGAACAATACTGAGCCTGAGGGGCTGAGAACAGCTCTTTGACATGGATCATAGCTGGAACGACATTGATTTATCAAGTCTGGGAGGACATTGACTTGAGGGAGATTGTAAATGGATAGGTTGGAGTCCCAAATCCCTAAGATATCAGCTCCATTGAGATATTGGGCTTTTAACTCATTCAACAGGTGAATATTAAATTTGGAAGTCATGGCAGTTGAGTCTAGCATCTGGTAATCTCTATCGCCCAGGGCCTTTCACTCTAGCTCTCTGTGTGGGGCATTCAGAGGTTGAATATTCAGGGCTACTAGTGTTTCCATGGTTAAGTATTACTTGTGACTTGTACTAGAACTGGTTTCGGTGGGCAGAACAACACAGAGGGGTATTTTTGCAGAAGTAAAGCAAATTGTAAGGGAAAATGGGGTAAATTGTGGTGATAATGGTGTAAAATGCTCAAAAGAGAGTTACTTGAGAAAATGCAGCGACTAGCAACACTGTTTTCGCGGTGAATTAGTGCAGCTCAGGTTTTTTAAGTCCACGAATGCGTGGACAGACTGTGAATTTAGGAAAATGTGACTAAATGTGGGCTCAACAGGTGAATTTCGACCTTACAACTGAAAACGAATGCTGGTCACTGGGGATTTGCTGGTAAATACAGGTTTCCTCACTCTTTTTAATTCAGTTCGAGAGAATTATGGACATAACCAAGGGTTGAGGGGATGCTTTGGATAAATACTTGGTGAATTGCCGGCAATGGTCACAAATGCAAGTGGGTTGGAGGCGCCAACAGTCTTCAGGTCAATTTCTGCAGGTTGGCAACATGTGGTCATAATTTGCATGCAGAGGTGAGCAACAGTTTTTTTAGCAAAAAGTGAAAAAAACACGAAATTTTGGCTAAAATAAAGATTTTTTGGGTCATTGGCGTGTTTTTTGGATGACATCAGCATGACGTCATGAGGTGGGGTCAGGGTCGGGTGATGTCAGCATGACGTCATCGAGTGACGTGGCAGCCTGTGAGTGGTCCACGGGGATTGCATAGGTGGCAGACACGTCGGAGCGCTGGCGGGCGGGGGTGCCGAGAGGGCGCCGAGTCGAACTGACGTGGGCGTGACGTAGCGGTGACATGGGTAGGCGGTATAACACAGTGGTAAGTGGATTTTCTTGGACCGCTCTAGATATGGTCACGGTATTGTCAGAGGGCGGCCCGAGAAGATATGGGGGTGACACGTGGCATAGGCCTGACATCACCCTCTGACAGTTTCTTGGGCGGTAAAGTGCAGTGATCGGGGCCCGTCCGATATGCATGTGGGCCGTCGGATGGGAAAGCCTAGATCCGACGGTTGACGGGTTGATGAGATGCGAGGGAAATACTGACTATGGGGAAAAATAAAATATTATTATTTCCGAAATATGTGCCCGGTGGAACATTGTAAAAAGTGGGTTTTTGTTTTTTTACAAGGTTTGTTTACAAAGCGGGTTTGGTTATTAATCCGAGCAAATCTCGGATTAATCCCAAGATTAATTTTTTAGCTCTCTTTGGGTCGCGCTCAACGTTTTAGCACTTGAAGACATTCGAAATGATACATAAAGCTATAATGCTCGGGGAAGGAGATATATAGATATTTTTGGGTTTTTTGCGAAATTTACATAGTAATAGGGGGAATAGGGGATATAAGGAGTTAACTAGTGATAGGTTAGTAGTTAACATGAGTGAAAAAGGTGGATGAGGGGGGTAAAATACTAAGCTGTTTATATGAAATCAACTTAGTTTTTAGGAAGTAGATCAAAATGAAAAGAATTTTTACACAAGAAATGTGGCTCTTAAAGAAACTTAGAACCAACAAAAGACTTTGACTTTTTTCATGAACATGGGTGGCATAGGGATGTTAGCCATGAATGTGATGGGGGTTAATCTGGAAGTTAGACATGCTTCATTAAGTTGCTATAAGACTGCTGAAATAGGAGATCTGCACTGGCACCATGTTTTTACCTTTGCTTAGGCCAGTGAAATGCCATAAACCATGCTTTCTGCAACCCCATCTACCTACCCACTCAATTTCCTAGCATTTTTTGTTACTCCAAGGAGGGTGCACTTAGATTTGCAAACCCTTTTGTGCCTTTTCTTTTCCTTTGGCTTTTTCTTTTGATTTTCTGTCTAAAACTACCCTTATTGCTTCCAAGGCCCCAGATTAAGCAGTTGGGAACCTTCTTTCTCTACCTATCTACTTTACCTGCCAAGAATGAGCTGTTTGGACATATTTCTTTCTCTAATATACAACAAAAATTGAAACATGGCATGACCCAGCTTAGGCTATTGGATCACCCATTCAGAAGTAGGGCAGCATCAATCAAATGTAAGTATATTTCTTCCACAAGAATATGAGATCTTTGTATCACCAAAGTAGATCATATTGGCACTTCCCCTGCCAATCATGAAAAATGAAACCTATTGGTATAGGTAGCTAACATAATCTTCCAACAAGAGTTTGATAAGGATAATTAAAAATTTGTTGGAAGACAACAAAAAGAATTGGGATTTGAAGCTCAAATATGCACTGTGGGTTGACAGAGTGACCACCAAGAATTCCGCAGGGAATTCTCCATTCAAGCTGGTATATGGCACTAAGGTTGTATTCCCAATTAAATTAACCCTCCCTGTGGCAAAGTTATTTCCAGAAGAGCAGAACGAGGAAGAGGACATGGAAAAAAGGATTTGTGATTTGGCAGAAGTGCATCAAATCTGGGATTAGCTAGTTGAGAAGCCTGTAGCAAATCAATGGAGAATCAAGGAAGCCTTTGATAGGAAGGAAAAAACATATTTTTTTAGGTTGGAGACTTGGTTCTTAAGTGGGATGCATTGAAAGAGAAGAAAGGAAACCATGGGAAGTTTGATGCTCTATGGACGGGACCTTTTGTCATCACTAAGATCCAAGGGAACAATACTTTCATGCTGCAAATTATGGAAGGAGAGACAGTTTTTGATGGCCCAGTTAATGGGTGATTTTTGAAAATTTATGTTGTTTAAAGTCTTCAGGCCTTAAAGTTGTAAAGATGTTGTTTTATGAGTTTTAGTGTAAGCTAAATTAGACTCCATGCCCAATGGAACAGTAAGAAATTTTGCTAATCTGGTTTTCATAGGAAAGGCCATGGTCTACAGTTCTTGAGACCTCACAGGGAGAATCTCATCCCTGGAAGGAGCTAGATTTAGCTCTACTACATGTCTGTGATTTCTGAAGGTCAGAAACTAGCCTGGTCTGCTTGGTGATGCTTAAAGGAGGCTTGTGGTGGTCATTCTCCCTTCTTTCCCTCACTCCATTACCTCCATTTCCTCTGCTTTTCTTCCAAAAAAACCAACAAAACCCCTTTGGTTGCCAGCCTCGAGCACAAAAGAAAAAACCCCATAAAACCTCGACCATATGACTTCGTGCCTTTACGAAATCGTCACCTTTAAATCACAGCCATCGATTTCTGCTCGCCGATCCAACGGCGCTCGTCACGCCCGATAAAGCGACTTGCCCGATCATTTCTCCACCGTTCGATCACCTCCACCAAGATCGGATGGCCATTCAACGTTTCACGCCCACAAATCGATGGGACGTTAGTGCGCAATGGAGAGTGGTTTTCCTCTCTCCTTTGTGACTACGTGTCATGCGCCGAGTGGAATCGCGCGCCTTTGTCCTTTTAGCACCCGATGCCGAAAGGCGGTGCGATCGATACCGCTTACCGCTTAACTCTCCATCCTCGCCCAATAACTATCACACGCCTTCGCTGCCTGATCACCATTAGATCTATTTGCTTAAGATCTAATGGTCCACATTCATCTAGCTCCTGCCTCTTCTGGTATCTTCGTCAGGCCATCTCCACTGTCTATTTTCTTGATCTGACGGCCGATATTTCTCACCCCTCCCAAATCATCCACTTGCCATGCATTCCACGTCCCTTGACCATTCCAAGTACCTGAAGGACGAAGGTGACCGACTCACTAGTACCAGTTGCAGTTGCTCCTCAACAACCATATTTAATAAACAGTATGGTCGAGGAGGAAAAGGACAGAGCGTGAGCAGGTAACTACATTTAGCAATTATGGAACTTCATTGATATGAGCACTCCAGCTACCTGAGAGGACAACAAAGCACCTAAAAAGATCATATTCATCCACTGAAACAAGAAAACACACTCAAAGACTCCATTAGGCAGTTAAATGCAGTTGGTGGTCAATTATGACCCCTCCATACCTAAAATGGCCAAGTGCCTTTGTAATGAAACTCTATATATACCCGAAAACAAGATGTAATCAGGGTGGATGGTTGATGTTTTGATGTAAAGTTAAACTTCTGGAGACTGTAACTATTTTGACACTTGCAGTGTCTCGTCTTCATTTTCAGCTAATATAAGCTTCTTTTGCTATTAATTGCTTACTTCCCATTTCTCTTCTCTTCCAAGCTGTGCCTAATATGCTATATGCTTGAACTCTTGATGTTTAGCATTAAAGTAGCTGTCATCCTACCTCTATGTTAAAATCTTGTATGTATCATTGAATGAGTTATTCAGGTTTCTCTTCATCTAGTGCTAGAGAGAAGTGATCCTGTCTGTGCATTAGTAGATAAAATTTGCAGACTTTTTACTGGTTGCAGCTGGCCATCACATGGTCTTGTGCATCTGCTAGTGTGGTTAGTATTCTCCATATTCACCTAATCTTAAACTGTGAGTAGTTGGTGGTCTGAAGCCTTGTAGTTTGAGGGTGTTCACGCATGTCTAGAGAGTCTACAAAGTAGAAGTGGTTATTTGGCTTGGACAAGCATCATTCCTTCCATTCATCCATTAGCAACAATAAGTTGAATTTATATGTTACCAGGCATCTCTGAGCTACAACCTAGGAGAGTTTATTGGAATCCTAACAGGAATCTTACCAGTTTTGGACATATGGGCAATATTATGATAGAAATAACATTTAATATGTCTAACAAATGACCGAAATTAGTAGATAGTGTGTAGATTTGATTTTTCTTCTTGTTCCATGAACCCTGTAGCCAACGTATTTATGCCTGAATCATTACACAATTAAAAGTACACATAAAATGATTTTTTGTACTTGGAAACTGATAAGACCACTCTTCTTTGACTCACTTCTTGAGAATCCTTCACATCATACCGCTGCTTTTGCTGGGAAAATGTTGTGACTTTGTTTTTACAATAAGTTTAAATATGACCAAATTTCTTACAATTAAAGATTATAATATTTCTCATATCTTTCTTTAACCCATTCTTTGGATTTTGTTCTTGATGGTGGCTTCCTTCATAGCTGCAAATTTCTACTTTAGGTTCTTTGATGTTTTCCTCATTTTCCCCTTTTTAGCTTGACCTTATTTCTCCTTTTTCTGTTTCATGTTTTATGCAACTTCTAATATGGTCCTTTAGCTGATTACCAAGCTCTTCCTCAGTCTTTTTTGCCTTCTATAATTGATTTTTCAGATCTGAATTTTTTTCCCTGAAAGCATATTATTTCTCTCCAATAATCTGCAACAATTTCTTCAAATCTATATCTCTAAACTCAGCTTCTCAATCAACCTTGATTGAGCTTTGTTTTCGGCCTCAAGGGTTACTAATATTTTAAATCCATCATCCTTAGATTCCTACATTGGAAAAAGACCTTCCTCATTTCTTGAGGAATCAACTTCTCATTATTTTCATCTTCTATAATCCAAAAATCATCATCACTAGACTGGGAAGGATGTAACAACCCTCGTGAAAATTCCATGTACTAAAAGTAAATAAAGGAAAAATAATAACCACAGATGATGGCACACTTATTCCAAGCTAAATGTTGGGCAACATTTTAGTGATGGGGATCACTTATGATTGTTTATGGTTAAGGAAATTGGCAAAGGAAATGGCTAAGGCTTTGGAAAGACAAAATGGAATTTTGGCATATTAATTTATGAAAATAATGGAAATTAGGAGAAAATGGAGGTGAAAGGTTGTAGGTTTCATGTGAGGAGTAAAATGAAGGAAAATAATTGAAAATGAAGAAAATAGAAGCCTCATTCATAAAAAGGCTTCTGAGGATCAAGTTGTGACATTTTGTGAGTTCTTTCGTTATTCTCTCTCTCTCAAACTCTTGGAGACTTAGAGTTTTCTTGGACAACTCTTGCTAGGTATGGTATACTAGGATTCTTGGAGCAAGAAGGAAAATGAAGAGCAGGAAAGTGCAAGAAGGCATCGGGATCAACAACTACATCAAATCTACTTGCAGGTACCAAGTTACATGTATGTTTCTTTCACTAGTTTTGGTCTGCATGACACATGCATGTGGTTTCTTGGTTGTGATTTGTCATTAGCATGGAGGATTTCCTGGATTAACAGTGGATTTCCTAGGGTTTCCATTTCCTGGAATAATAATTGATTTCCTAGGGTTGCCATTTCCTGGATAGCCACAGTGATTGTGGGTTTACTTTCATTGTTTGTTTTGTGTTGGTTCCCATGTTTTCTTAGCTTGGGTTGAGTTACTAGTTCCTAGAGCCCTAGCTGGACAAATGCTCTGGAGCCCTGTAACAACTTGAGTTGAGTTACTCGTCTTGTAGCCTTGGTTTGACAAATTCTCTGGAGCCCTTAGTGGGATGAGTTAAACTTGGTCAGAGTATTCCACATATCTAGGCAACATTGGATAATAAACTTGGTGGATAAGTGTGGTTTGAGTAAGGAATTGCATTCAAAGTCTTGGTTAGTGAAGTTGGCTACATGTACGAAGAAGTGAGGTCATCATTGGGTAAGAGTTTGTGAATTTTACTTGAATGGTATGCCTACCATGACACACTTGAATCTATTACCATTGGGTTCTTACAGTATTTGTTGGACATGGATTGGTTGTATCTTCATAGACCCAAGGTGGATTGTTATGATAAATCCATTGAGTGCGATGATAAAAATAGGGAACTAAGAGTCTTACAGGGTAAGAAGAAAGTTACATAAGTTAGGATGGTGACAACTATGCAAGCAAAACATAGCCCCAGGAAGGGGTGTAAGTTATTCGCAATAAACATTTCTAGTGATAAGGGTAAGGAAGTTGAAGATATGGATGTGTTGAGAAGGTACCCAGTTTTATAGCAGTTCAAGGATGTATTTCCTGAGGACATTACATAGTTTCCACCTCATAGGGAGGTAGATTTTTTGACCGAGTTAGTGCCAAGGCTAGCTCTAGCATCAAAAACACCTTACCAGATGAGCACACCTAAGTTGGTTGAGTTAAAGTTGCAATTGAAGGAAATGTTGGACAAGGGGTACATTAGGCCAAGTGTATCATCATGGGGTGCATCAGTATTGTTTGTGAAGAGGAAAGATGGATCACTCAGATTATGCATTGACTATAGGCCGTTGAAAAAGGTGACCATTAAGAATAGGTATCTGTTACAAAGGATTGATGACTTGTTCGATCAACTAAAGGGAGTAGCAGTGTCCTTGAAGATTGATTTGAAATTTGGACATCATCAGGTACACATCAAAGAGGAAGACATTTACAATACTTCTTTCTGGACCAGGTACAGGCATTATGAGTTTATCATTGTTCCATTTGGCTTAACTAATGCTCAAGCTAAATTTATATGCTTAATTAATAGTGTGTTACGTCCATATTTGGATAAGTTTGTTATTTTGTTCACTGATGATATAGTAGTATATTTTAAAAAAGAGGAAGAGCATGCAAAAAATTTAGCAATAATGTTGATGTTGTTAAGAGAGCATTGTTATATGCTAAACTTGGAAAGTGAAACTTCTTTTAGAGTTAGTTACATTATTTGGGGCATGTTGTCTCCAATGATAGAATAACACTGGATCGAAAAAAAGATAAGGACCATCATGGAGTGGGTAGCTCCTAATAATTTGGATGAGGTGAGATTATTTATGGGATTGGCAGGTTACTACAAGTGGTTCATTAGGAACTTCTCATGTATTACATATCCTATCACATCATTGCAGAGGAAAGGTAAGAAGTTAGAATGGATTGAGGAGTGTGAGGCTAGCTTTGAGAAACTTAAGTAGATGTTGACACATGCACCAGTGCTATAGATTGCAAATCCGATCAAAGAGTTTGTAGTGTGCACAAATTTTTGCAAGAGAGGACTTGGTGGAGTCCTTATGCAATATGGATAGGTGGTATATTATGAGTCCCAGAAACTAAACAACAAGAAGAAGAATTATCTCACACGTGATTTGGAGTTAGCATCCATCATACATGCATTGAAGATGTGGAGAGACTATCTTCTTGGAAGGAGATTTGTACTTATGAGTGATCATATTGGATTGAGGTCTTTGTTTTACCAGCCTAATTTGAACACCAAGTGGGCAAGGTGGTTGGCCATGATCAGTGAGTTTTATTTTGAGATCCAATATATCAAAGTTAAAGAGAACAAAGTGGCAAATTCTCTTAGCAAGAAGATACAGGTAAATCACTTAGCAGCTATGAGCTCCTATGGGATAGATTTAAATGATAGTATCTTGCAGGCAGGTCAATGGGATGTCATATATATGGATATTTTGCACATGTATAGGTACAAGTGATGGTACATGTATAGGTGATAGTAAAGGTATGGGTGATAATACAGGTACAAGTATAGGTGATGGTATAGGTACAGTTGTAGGTGCACATGATATGGATGATTGTCTTAAGATAAATGGATTGGTTAGGTTCTGAGATAGGATATATGTGCCAAAGAGTAGTTAGGTCAAGAAGTTGATCTTGAGGGAATTTCATGCAAAACCATATCTGGGTCACCTAGGGTATCAAAAGACACTCATGACAATGAAGAAATTTCATTATTGGCTGAATTTGAAGAGGGATGTAGCAGAGTTGGTGGCTAGATGTTTTGATTGTCAGTGAGTGAAGGAAGAATGTAAACATCCAGGTGGACTGATGCAATGGATTGTGATTCCATAATGGAAATGGGAGGTCATTTCCATGGACTTCATCACAAAGTTGCCAAAGATAGTGAGACAGCATGATTCCATCATGCTTATTGTGGACAGGTTGACAATTGTTGCACACTTCATTCCGGTTAAGTCTATGTTCTCAGCTAGTGATGTAGCACATGTGTTCATCAGATATGTGGTTAGATTGTATGGTGTTCCAAAGAAGCTTGTGTCAGAAATGGATGCGAAATTCACTTCCAAGTTTTGGAAGGAATTGTTTGCAGGTTTGGCCACAGAGTTTGCCTTCAGTAGGCTTATCATCCACATACAGATGGATAGACAAAGATGGTCAATAGGATATTGGAGGACATGTTGAGGATGTATGTGATGCATTAACAACATAAATGGGAAGAGTATCTCCCCTTAGTAAAGTTTTCATACAAAAATGGGTATTAGGAATCATTGAGAATGAGTCATTTTGAGGGATTGTATGGGTGGAGTTGTAACACTCCCATTAGTTGGAGTGGTCCGGTTAATAGGGTATTGATTGGACTAGATATGTTGGTAGACATAGAATAGGATATGAAGGTGATCGAGAAGAATCTAAAGGCAGCACAGGATATGCAGAAGAGTTATGTATGTAGGAACATGTTGTTCAAGCAGTTCCAAGTCGGGGAATAGGTGTACTTGAGCATCAATCCGAAGAAGAGATCCTTGCGGATTGGATCATGTGCTAAGCTGGTATCATGGTTTTGTGGACCCTTCAATATCATTGAGAGGATTGGGCCAGTATCCTATCGATTTGCACTACCTCTGACAATGAAAGTACACTATGTATTCCATGTATCTTTGCTTAAGAAGTATGTTAAGGATGTTAATCATTTGATTGATTGGTCTGTATTACAGCTAGAACCATATGGAGAATTCTAGCTAGAGCCTTAGTGTATATTGTAGAAAAAGGTGCTCATGCTCTAGAACTGAGCAATCGAGCAATTTAAAGTGAAATGGAATCACTTTAGGCATGATGAAGCTACATGGGGGATGACAGATTAGATCTAGGCTATGTATCCTTCCTTGTTTGTCGGTTGAGGGAAAGTCGCTTTGGCTTGGTGTTTGGGTATATGCTTTGGTATATGTTTTGATATATGTTTTGATGATGTTGGTTTATGTACATATGTATATGGATGTAAATAATACCATGAGTTGTGTTATACAAATCCACTATGCGGTATGTTGTTATGATGTCACATTATTACGTTGTTATGTTGGTTTTCTTTCAATAGGGTGATCACTGTAAATACTACATTGACCTAAGTTATAAAT
>APFE031044802.1:0-11830 GCA_000404065.3 Pinus taeda
TGGCGTATGCGGTAGGGTGGTTAAGTAGCATCGAGATTGCAACAATTTGGATGGTATTAGGCTCTCTGCAGAATGAAAAATTTCTATGTTTTCATTTCATCAGGTCGTGTGGGTCTGGTGGTGAACTTTCAACCGTTGCTCCTCCCATGGTATTACTAAGGTAATAGCCCTCTCCTTGCCAGTTTGGGTGAAGCTTTATTTTTCCTTCTTTGGCTAGAGGGAGTGCTAGTTGGAGAAGCGATTGGTATCGGGTGTAAGTGTCTTAGGTATGGATATATTCTTGTGTGGGTATTTTGAGTGGTGGTGCTTTGGTTCCTTATGTAAGGATTCTAGATATCTTGATTATAGGTAGTTTTCTCTTTGCAAGCAATGTGTAATAAGTTTTTTGGTAAACTTATATATTGAGTAACTATGAATCGAGGGTTTTTGGATTATCCCAGTTTGGACATACTTAGGCTGCTGCACCTTGTTACTATAGATTGTTTGGGTTATGCTTTTCTTTACAGTTAGATATATGTAATCTAGCTTTCATTAACCAGTTATGTATCTAGTTTTGGCTCTATTACAGTCTTGTCTGGAATACTCGATAGTTTTTCTTTGGTTTCTACTTTAATGTATCCGCTTAACAATAGATAAGGATTTTTCTATGTATTAGACTTAGTTGTCTCCTCCTTGCTCCATCTATTCGGAATTTCTTGTTACAGTTTGTTCGAAATTATTATTCTCACAATTTATCAGGAGGAATTTCGTATTAAGGTATATTCTTTTCTTTGTCACAATTTATAAAAATAGTTGATTCTTTTAGTTAGTAAAAAAGGATTACTTTGCCAGTTTCTAAATGCATGATGTAGCTATATTATACAGGAAAAAGAATGCTTCATGTATTGTTTAGTTATTTACTAGCTTTTATACATTACTATACACTTATTGTTTGCCCCTTAGATGTGAATTCCATACTAGTTTTGTTCTAATATACTTTCAATGAGAATTTAAATTATTTTGTCACTGTAAGCAAGTAATTTTCTATAATCCAATATCATTCTTTCTTAAATGAGATCTATGTTACGCATTTGATTAAAACTTGTCAGCATATAATTCCAAATTTGTCTGGAAAGTCTCTCCTCCCAACCACGAGCCTGGAAATCACGTCTAGACTCTCCCCTGAGCACTTTCTCTCCTTCACAACTGGATTAGATCCATCTATAGTTTTGTACCTTGGGCCTCAGGATTCACTATCCAACCTCAAGTCCTATACTCTTTAGACTGTCTTTGAGCGATTTCCCACTGGTTTATTCCACCCAGCTCTAGGATCTCCCCTATGGACTCTTTCCCCCTCTATATTTCCCTTTCTAGGGTAGAGGAGTAACTGTTTATTTTAATATTGCAAATAGTTTATTTTTTATTAACATGTATGAACTCCTAATTACTCCTTAATTAGGTAATCAATGTAATATGGCCTTCTAGTCTCAGTCATTATCATAAAGTAAAAGAAATTAATGTGGCAAGACATAAAAATGAGCTTAATAGCCATAGTCATTATTGTATGTAGCTTGGGGTGTTACATCTCCCCCCCCCCATATGAGGAACACCAACCTTGGTGTTCTTCTGAGTTAACAAAATAATGCCAGATAAGCTTCCCACATAAATCCATTCTCTTCCCTCGTGGTCTCATCCGGGCCAAAGTGCTTCCACTGCACTTTAACTAGGGTGATGGCTCGCTTCTGCAAGGTGGTTTCTCTCCTATCGAGAATACAAAGGGGTTATGCCAAAAACTCTCCTTTCGGTTTGACCTGAATATTTTCCCAACTAATTATATGTTGTGGGTTGTACACATATTTTTTTAGCAATGAAACATGGAAAACTTTGTGGACCCAAATGTGGTTTGGTAACGCAAGCTTATAGGCTACTGATCCATTCTGTTCCAAGATTTGTAAAGGTCCATAGTACTAGGGTGCTAACTTAGCACAACCCCTCCATTGTAAGGAACTTTTATGAGGATTTACTCTTAGATATATGTGATCTCCTAGCTAAAATTATCTGTATGTCCTCTTTTATTTGCACACATTTTTTCCCTATCTTGGGCAACCATTAGATTTTATCGAACCTTCTTAATAGTCTCCTCCATTTCTGTTAGCATGTTGGGACCTAATGCTAGCTTATTAACTAGATTATTCCAATCTATGGTACCTTGTACATTCTTCCATACAACACCTCAAAGGTGCTCATGCTTAGTGATTCATGATGTCCATTATTATATGCAAATTCCACTAGGTGGAGATAGTCCTCCCACTTATGTGGTTGTTGCATCACAAACATGTGTAGCATGTCCTCCAACACTTGATTTACCCGTTCGGTTTGTCCATCCGTTTGAGGATGATAAGCAGTGCTAAATTGGATCTGGGTACCCAATCCTAAAAAGAGGGTTTTCCAGAATGTTGATACAAATTTTACATCCCTATCAGAGATTACCACCCTGTGTATTCCATGTAAACAAAAAATTTCCTTCATAAATATGTCTGTGATTTCCACAGTTTTGTAAGTGGATTTCATAGGTATGAAGTGAGTTGTTTTGCTCAATTTGTCTACCACCATAATAATTGAGTCATGCTTCTTCCTAGTGCAAGGTAAGCTGGTGATGAAGTCTAGTGATATGGTCTCCCATTTCCATTCTGGGATGGGCAATGGTTGCAACAAACTAGCAGGATGCTGATGACCTGCCTTGACCAGCTAAAACTCCAAACATTTGGACAAGTACTAAGTGACATCCTTCCTTAACCTGAGCCAAAATTGCCCTTTCTTCATGACTGAAAACAATTTTGGGTAACCTGGGTGGTCAGCACATGGTTTCTGGTGAAACTCATCCAATATTAATTGTTTAATAGAGTTTTGGTTTGCAACATAAATTCTGTTCTTGAAGGTAAGGATGTTGTTAGAATTTATTTCAAAATCTAATTTTTCCCCTTTTAACAGAGCTTCCTTTGTCCGCTGCCAAATAAAAGTGTACTCTGGATCTTTGAGAGACACTTCCTTTATGATTTCAGGGATGTTTGAGTGTACTTGGCTGATTTGGACCTCATAAATACAATGTACTTTCCTTCTCAATGCATCGGCCACTTGATTTTCCTTTCCTTTAAGATGTTTCATTTCAAAATCAAACTTACTTAAAAATGTTGTCCATCTAGCCTATTGAGCATTTAAGCTAGACTGGTTGAAGAAAATTTGTAAGGCTGCTATGATCCATTAATAATAGAAATTTCTTCCCCAACAGGTAGTGTCGCCACATTTTAAGTGCATGCACTATCACTGTTAATTCAAGGTCATAAGAAGAATATCGATGTTCATACTCCTTCAACTATGATTCGTAAGCAATAATTTCCTTCTTGTGTCAGCACCCTGCCAACACCTTCTTTACCCGCATCTGTGCAAACCACGAAAGACTTTTTCGGATTTACTACCTTTAACATGGGTGCAATGATAAGTAGCTGTTTTAGTCTTTCAAAGCTTTGCTGACATTCAACTATCCATTGGAAAGTGCGTCCTTTTTCTGTAAAGAGGTAATTGGGAAAGAAATTTTTGAAGATCCCTCGATGAACCGACGGTAGTACCCTCCAAACCCAGGAATGATCTGATATCAGCACCATTCTTTAGAGTAGTCCATTCCATAATGGTTTTGATCTTCTACAGGTCCACCTTTATTCCATTTGCTAATATAATGTGACCAAAGTATTGAAGCTAATCTTTGAAAAGGTGACACTTGCTAAATTTAGCATATAACTGATTTTCTTGTAGAGTTTGTAACACTACTCTCAGATTCTCTTTATGCTCCTCCTGGTTCTTAGAGTATATTAAAATGTCGTCAATAAAAAATAGTACAAATTTATCAAGATAGGGTTGGAAAATACTGTGCAACAAATTCATAAAGGTAGCTGGGGTGTTTGTGAGGCCAAATGGCAACACCACAAACTCGTATTGACCATAACGAGTTCGGAATGTAGTCTTGTAAATGTGCTCCTCCTTTATCCATATTTGGTGGTAGTCGAACCTTAACTCGATTTTTGAAAATACTTTGGCTGCCTGCACCTGGTCAAATAAATCATCAATACGTGGCAAGGGATATTTTTTTTTGATGGTTAGTTTATTTAACTGACGATAATCAATGCATAATCTCAAGGTTCTATATTTCTTCCGTACAAACAGTATGGGGGCTCCTTAAGAGGACACGCTGGGGCGGATGTACTTTTTATCCAGAAGCTCCTGGAGCTACATTTTTGAGTTCTATTAACTTAGGTATGCTCATGCGATAAGGGGCCCTAGATATAGGGGTTGCACCTGAAATTAGTTCAATGGTTAAATCAATATCACACTTCGGTGGTAAGCCAAGAATGGATTCAAGAAATACATAAGAAAATTCCTGAATGACAAGAATGTTTTCCAAGGGGGTCATTTTATTTTTGGTGTTTGCAAATCCCACCCGAACAACATATATTTGACAGCCCTTCCTAATACATCTTCCTGGCTGACTAGCAGTAACAGGACGCAGTTTGGTATTTGTCTTGATTCCTTGTAGTTCATTCCTTCGTACTGATTCCGTGATAAAAATGATGGTTTTTTTCTTGTAATCAACTAGGGACCAACATTTTTCCAACCAATCCATCCCGATTAAAATTTCATATGAACCCAAAGGAAGTATGTTAAGGTCAAGATGAATGGGTTGTCCTAAAATTGTTATGGGACAACGTTCTGTTTTTTCAATTACCCTTTTTTCTGTCCTGATGGCTAATTGAACTAGCCATGGTTTTGGAAAATTTCTCTACCACCTTAGGAATAACATAGCTTAAGCTAGCACTGGGATCAAACAAAATGGAGACAGGTTGCTTAGCAATCATACCTTCACATTCGATCATGGTGGGCTGATATTCTGCTTGATGATCATCCAAAGCATCATTAATTCTGAGCATGCTCCTTGCCACTTCTCCAACCGTTGATGCTTCCTGCATATTTGATAGTTGTTCCGTCATTTCCTTTTGCGGACAGTTCTTGTAGTAGTGGGGTTCTCCGCATCCCTAGCATTGCCACGACAATTTTGACTGCTAGTCATTTACAAATTTATTAGCTCCATCTGACTGTCTATTTTCAGAATATACAACTTTGGGTTGATTCCTTGCTAGGAATTTATTGGGAGGTTTTTGCTGTATATTTTTGCCATTAGAAAATTTTGGGTGTCTGCTTGGGATTAGGCTTCTTCCCTTCCTATTCAACCCTCCTTTAGGTCTTTCATTTTTCTATTTCATTTGCTG
This sequence comes from Pinus taeda, assembly GCA_000404065.3. Taxonomy (NCBI): domain Eukaryota; kingdom Viridiplantae; phylum Streptophyta; class Pinopsida; order Pinales; family Pinaceae; genus Pinus; species Pinus taeda. The sequence continues at coordinate 5,298 of APFE031044802.1, forward strand.
GTAGCAGATGTGGGCTATTTGCACTACATCATCCATTGTTCTGGGGTAGTCAAACTCAAGTTTCTCCTTCATAAAATTGGGTAGGCTACTAATGAAATGTTGAATCTTGGCCTTTTCCTCTTGTATATAAGGCACATAGCACAGTAAGGAAGGCAATCTTGTCACATATTCATCCATGGTTAAGGTTCCCACTCTTAACTCGTGAAATTCTTTTTCCTTTTCATCATAATAATGTTCAGTTAGATACTTATATTTGAAATGCTTTTGGAATTTGTTCCACGTAACCTGTTCTTCATCAATTTCCCTCACCGTTTTGATTTCTTCCCACCAAAGGGTAGCCTTACCCCTTAACTGATAAACTGTTGATCATGCTTTCAGTTTATCGATGTAATCATAAATCTGAAAATATTTGCTCATATCAATTAACCAAGTTTTTGCTGCCTCTTCAGACTCCCCTTCAAAGAGTGATGGTTTAATATTTTTAAATTCTCCTTGCAATTCAGATTTCTGCCTTTTTGACTTGTGCTGGTCGAAAACATTATCCGAGCATCCTTCTTCATATTCCCCATGTTTTTCAGCTGACTCAACATTTTCCTCACCATGCTGAGCCGTTGGGGTCTTCTCCCTGTCTTCAAAACTGGGGTCTAGATGTCATTAGTTCTGTCGATTGGACAGACTTCTGAGACTTTTCTCTTTTTCTAGGCGTAGATGTTCATTTTCTGTTCTTAAATTTGTCATCTTAGCATGCAGTTGCTGAACAACTTTGAGTAAAACCGCATTAGCTTGACGAGATTCGTTGTCCAGTTATATCCAAATATTAGGGTTAGCATTCAAATAAGTTGTTTTTGGTGGGTTGGGTGGTCCTGGGCTCCTCTGCATTCTAACATTTTTTGTATTGAGGCAGTCTCTGTGTTCACATACATATTTACTTAGTTAAATTAAAGAAATCACATTCATTTCATATATATATATATATATTTCCCAAAGAGTCTCAGTGTAAGAACCTGAGCTCTAATACCATTTGTAACACCATTCAACTATTAGACAGAACATATTACATATTTCTTTTTAGAAAACATAAACCTACGAATTCTTAACAATTATTAACTACTATACCAAGGTGGCAGAAGAGGGTTTTAATGGCACATATACTGATTGAGCGTTTAATTAAATGTTACACAATTTATGATATTGTATCTATCATGCAATAAATGGTCACATGGCTCCCCTTGAGGCATTAGGCCCATCACCCGACTCTAGAGTAAAGATCCTTGGTACATCGATCCACGTGGGATGATTCTAGTTTGTTCTATAACATGTGTCCATCCATCAGTGAAGTCTATCTGCAACAGATGTTCTCGTTCTCATCCGTTGATTTATGTTGAGTGATCTGATGATGAGGAGGGTTTAAGGCTTTTCCAACTACCCAACTCACCGCCTTCGACCGGATGGGAGGTCATTTTCTACCAGGAGGTCAAGGTCTCTGCCACTCTGCAAAAAATTTGGCCCTCGGGTTCTCAATTAGTTCAACAAATATTCTTTCGTGAGTTATGGTGTTATCTGTCCATCCTTCCCAGGGAGGTATCCAAAATATTTACCCTGTATCATTCAGGTTTTCCCACACCATTTGCATTTAGTATTTGCCTTAATTTTGTTTGAATATGGTGGTTTAACAGATGGATCTCACTGTCCAGGGATGGTTCGAGGTTTCTCCGATTCAGCGAAGGGTAGCTAGTTCCAATGTTGTTTTCAGGAAGGTGAGCATACATCTTTCAGGTATCTCATTACAGCTCTTCATACCTTTCTCATTATAAACCCGACCAAGTGATATTTCCTATTGTAATGAAGTCGGATTGGCCATGGATGGAGCTCTCTGAACTCAGGTATGGTTTCTGCTCTCTGGTTCATTGGAATTTACTGTTTTAAAAGACATTCCTTCTTCCTAAAGTCTTTGAAATCGACTGCATATGATTTTGCAGGTAGTCAGTTGTAACCACTGGGGTATTTTCATGGTCATGTCCGCGACTCTTGAGGTCTTGTGAACTTATACTCTCCACGGCTGTCTACAAGTTGGAAATTACTCACCACTAGTTCACCATGTTTGATTGTTATGATTTAGATGCATGCAGAAGTTATGTTTTGGCAGAGGGTTTATGTTGGAAGACTATATATATGTTAAACATTGCTCCCAGAAAATACTAGGGTTTGAAATGTCGATATGCTTTTAGATTTCTTGATTTATAAGATTGTTTTCTCTTCGCAAGACAATGTGTAACTTACCTTTTTGGTAATACTTATATCTCGAGGTAACTATGAACTCAAGGGATTTTGGATTTATCTCTAGTTTGGACATACTCAGGCTATTGCGCTCTATTACTGTAGATTTTTTGGGTTATGATTTTCTTTACAGTTATATATATGTAATCCAACTTTCATTAACTGGTTATGTATGTGGTTTTGACTCTATCACAGTCTTGTCTGGAATACTCGATAATTTTTCTTCGGTTTCTGCTTTAATGTATCTGCTTTACAATAGATAAGGATTTTTCTGTGGATTAGACTTAGTTGTCTCCTCCTTGCTCCATATATATTAATTTTAGGCATGTTCTATGCTAGAGAAATTTATTTCAATTTTCACAGCTAGCTCAATATCTTTTCCAGATTAGCAATCACATCAACATTAAAGTAAGCTACAGATAGAACATAAATATAAATCGTAGAAGACAAGCCAAGACAAGAGGACACAAGATGTGGTGCTAGCCAGGGACAAACCCCAATGTGGGGAAACCCTTGATCAATTATTCTTTTATGTTCTTCAAGGTTCAGCAGGGAAAGAGAGAGAGATAGTACATTTACAATAGAAGTCAACATTTTGACTTTTGATATCTGCATGAGATCAGTTGAAGACATATTGCTTCAACTCATTCTCCAAGGTGACTGCTTCACCTATCATAGTGTTGCATTTCGTCATGGTGCTGCACCTAGTCACAGACTGTTCCCATCACTGAGCTGCTCCCATCGCCATGCTTCAATTCATCATCATGTTGCACTATGTTGTAATTCATCGTCTCAGTGGTGCACTTCAAACATCATTGAGCTCAACATCATGGATCTGCATTTAATGTTGTACACATTGCTGATCTGCAATGCCTACTATGCTACACTCATCATTAGTTGCATCTGTCATTGTGATGATCATAACTGGACCTTATTGTACATGTCTCTTTACCTTTGATGAGACTAACAATCTTTACTGAGGTGATCACTATTAATTCCATTACTGCATATTGGAACATAATCTAATACTCCACTCATCATGTTATAGAAGATGTTTATACTACCATAAGGATTTCACCGAGATCTATATATCAGGACTGCTGTGCGAGATCCATCAACACAGTCGCTTCATCTGAGATCTTCATCCAATCGAGATCCTTATAAATATGTCGAGGCCATTGGTTACTCTATTGTGATATGTTTATACAGATCTGAATGTAAAGACATAGATGCTGGGATGTTACCCTTGTCACTTCTTGTAATTCTGATCATTGTTTGTATTATGCAATAGATACGTTACTAGGATCATCTTCATACTACTATCCAAATGCTTAGGTAGCTACAGGAGAACCACTGACATCTGGTTTCAAGACTGCTCCTTTCCATGTGATGTTAGTTAACTACTGTAATGACAAGATTTCCTTTCATAGAAGTGCCGAGAATGTTCATACCTTACATCACTATTGCCTCTATTACCCGAGATTATATAGCTCCATTATGCGAGGTCTTGACTGCACCTAAACCCCAACCGAGGTGCAACCAAATCCTAATCTTTGGCTTTGTTCCTCCATGTGAAGATCTCAGAGGCATTTGAGTTCTATCTTGTTTGACAATAGATTAGGGTTGCATATGAAGCTCCCTTGGACAGTGAATAGGTTGTCCTCATAAGTCAGCAGTAAGGGCTTCCTTCAACCATGTCTAGGTGTCATTGAGGGCCTATATTAGCCCTCCTTCCATTTGTGGATTGAGCATCTTGAGACAACATATAGAGGATCATCTTATTGCAGCTAGGGCATCATCTACTTAGCCCAATGTATATTCTTAGTGTCTCTCCTTCACCAGAAACCCAAAGACGTGGAGAGGAGGAGATCACATGGATAATATGTCTCTCAAATGACTTCAAGTCCTCCTATTTATACTAAAATGTAGATGATGAACAGACATGACTATTGGGCTTTTGAGCCTACACAAGTTGCTAGCCGACTTGAAAATTTGTCTTATAACACAAATGAATTCATAACCTCATGAATACTTATCAGAATCAGATGATCTTTAGATCAATCCTACACATCTCGATGAGAGGGATCTAAGAAAAATATCAGCTGCCATAAGTAAGATGACCCACATGGAGTTTGGCTCTAGTTGCCAATTTTAACACTCCCTCTCAACTAGGGAGAACTCCATCCATTGATCCATATGTCCAACTATACTATCTCTACTATCAGTGCCCTGCACTACTCTGTGATTCTCAGCTCAGCTTAGCTTAGCTCCACTCAGCTCTGCTCATCTCAGCTTTGCTCATCTCTGCTTAGCTCTACTCTGCTCATCTCTCCTCTGCTCAGCTTTGCTCTTCTGAACCATGAAGAAGAAGAATTGATCGAGAATGTCTCATACCATTGTCCACTGATCCGAAGTCAGTCTTAGAGTGTGTACCACTTGTCCCAGACCAGTCCTCTACTGACCCGAAGTCAATGTCATAGTATGTACCACTCTCACTGGTCCCAGACTAGTCCTCTACTGACCTGAAGTCAGTTTCAGAGTGTGTACCACTTGTCCTAGATCAGTCCTCTACTGACCCGAAGTTAGTTTTAGAGTATGTACCACTCTCACTGGTCCCAGACTAGTATCACTGATCCCAGATCAATGAAAGTCATCCTAGCATAGGGAGTACGATAGATTCAACGATGCGTCCATCGGTACTACTATGGTCCCTATCCTCATTTCCCTACTCATTGATAAGATGAGAGGTACTTCCCATGAGTCCCAGACTGCATGGGTAGGATGCCTCGACAAGAGAACTAATGATCCTATCCACAGGAGAGAAAATCATCCTATCCACAGGAGAGTGAATCATCCTGTCCACAGGAGAGCAAATCATCCTTTCCACAGGAGAGTGAATCATCCTTTCCATAGGAGAGTAAATCATCCTTTCCAGTGCATGCCACGAAGAACTAATCATCTTGGCCCACAGGAGAACGAACCATCCTGTTCCACAATTGCCACCCATAGCAAAACTAGTCATCCTATTCATTGCACACCACCAGGGGAGGGTGAGTCACCCTATGGTTGTATGTTGCTCCAGTAAGAACCCCAAGCCCCCAGATCTCCTAAAGCTCAATGTATGCAACATGTAGGACCCTTTTACAAGGGTCTCCCGATGAATCCAAGTCATTCGAGAAAAACACAGATTTGATCTTCCCCTAGGGCTTTGACAAAGTGTAGCAACATGTACATATGTTAGGCTAGGCAGTAACTCCATTAGGCAGAAAAACTTATTCGTATATTCATTCAATCAGGTAGGTCTATTATATACATGAGGGAGAGAATTTTCATTTCATCTCCCGATGGCTGTTCACATTTCTCATTTATTTATTTACATATATTTACCCAATCACAAGGATTAGGTGTCAACATTTCCCCCCTTAATCTGAAGGGATGTTGGTGAGTCCAAGCATCATTCTGAATCATTCAAGCTTTTCTCTTCCGAGTGCTTTGGTGAAGATGTCTGCAATTTGCTCATTTGTGGAACAATGATGGAGATGAATTGTTTTGGCCTCAACATGATGTCGAATCAGATGATATTTAGTATTGATGTGCTTTGTTCGATCATGGAACTTTGGGTTCTTGGCCAACTTTATTGCAGAAGTGTTATCAATCATGAGTGGAGTTGATTGTACTTGTTTTACCTGCAAATCTTCAAGAATTTTCTTGAGCCACACAATTTCTTTTGTTGCTTCTGCTGCTGCCACGTATTCTGCTTCTGTTGTGGAATCTACTTGAACAAATTGTTTGCGTGATATCCAGGAGACGGCTCCTGATCCAAGACTCATAGCATATCTTGAAGTAGATACCCCATTTTCTTTGTCTCCATCGAAGTTTGAATTAGAGTATTCGATCAAGCTGAAGTCATCGACCTGTGTGTACTTGATTCCAAAGTCTTGAGTTCCCTTCAAGTACTTTAGAACTCTTTTTGTAGTAGACCAATGTCCCTCACAAGGCTTTTTCATAAACCCGGAGAGGATTCCAACAACAAATGAAATGTCTAGTATGGTAGTAGTTAGGTAGTTGAGACTTCCTACAAGTTGTCTATACTTTGTTGCATCCTCAAATTCCTTTCCTTCAATAGATGTGAGCTTCAAGTTTTGTTCCATTGGAGTAGTAAGAGGATTGCACCCTATCATGCCAAACCTATTCAACAAATCTCCAATGTATTTCTTTTGAGAAACAAATATGGACTTTGGATGTTGGGTTACTTC
>APFE031044808.1:7400-20994 GCA_000404065.3 Pinus taeda
AAGCCATAGAACACCATTGGCCAACCTTGAAGTATGATATGAATTCGATTTGCACCTGCAACCCCGAACTTCAAACTTCAAATTCTCTTCTCAGTATACTATTCATAGCTCCGATACCATGTAGAACATTTCTACAAATCTAGCTCTTATACCATGTAGAACATGTCTACAAATATAGCTCCGATACCATGTAGAAATTTCTACTAATCTAGCTCTGATATCATGTAGAAAATCTGATGTAGGTTAACTCGATAATGCAATATAAATCAAAGCAGAATACTATAACCTACTTCTACTATCAATTTGCAGAAACTTAAAGATCGAGTTGAACAATATAACTAGAAGAAGAAGAATCAATGGCACAATACACATAAAAATACTTCGGGGAAATCCTCAGCTAAAAACCCCAAACTATTGTATTATCCTACAGGTGGAAATACATAGGAATTATACAAAGCGTTAGCTCTCATATCTAGCCTCACAGATGCTCACAGACAATCTTGGCTGCTCTCCAACCTTCCTCTCTACCCTCCAAGCTCCTATTTCCTTGCATTGTTCCTCTGGGATGATTCACCTTCAACCAAGTGGAACACTCTGATCTCACACACTGTTAGAATTGTGCAATCCTCAAGGAATGATGCCTTGACTGCATGCATGAGTTTTCTTTATAAGAAAACACATGCAACTGATAGTACACTGTCCTTGACTTTAATCTCTACTGGGTCTTTCTCAGAATAGACATGCATGAGTTTCTAATGAGGGAATCTTCAGTTATCTGGAGTACACTAGTTGGGTGCATGCATGCATCAGTTGACTATTAACTCTTTATTATTTCCTCAAATAGTTTGTGACTAATTTAACTAGACTTAACTTAGTAAACTAAGTTAACTAATTAAAACTCAAATATAACTCAATCTTATCTCCTTAATTTAAGGGATAACTGTTGCGTGACTTCAGAAAGACTTCTAACTTGAATTTCTCCAACTAATTGATTCAAATCGAATTAATTAATTATTTCCAAGTAGCTGTTAAGACTAAATTCTATTTTAATTCACAATTTAATTTAAGGAAAAATTAAATTGGAATATTCTTGTTGCCATATTTCAACATATATGAGGGAATTGCATTGCATCTATGTAGATCAGGATTCTGAGTGAGAAAGAGAGAGGAGATTGTGTGAGAGAGAAGAGGAAATTACAACGGTCTTGCTATAGGTTGTATATCTTCAGTTTGCTGGATAATATAAAAGGAAGGACTGAATTTTTCTTCATGAAATTAACCCAAATTGGGTGAACCACGTATATCTGTGTCTCTCTTGTTTTATGCATTTTCTGTGTTTATATTTTTGCAATATATTTTATGTGTTCCTTTGCGCTGTAATATATAATTTTCTAGCAATCCCAGAGTCGGTAGGATTTCCAGGATGGGTGGGCATTGTTTGATAGATGTGCGAAATGGGGGATGATTTGCTTGTGAGCTATGACCAAAGGTGATTAGAGACTACAGGTGGGCAAAGGCCATGAATTGTAAAAATCAAATGTGGATGGGAGAGATTCTTTTATTTTATTTTTTTTTCTGGAAAAAATCTTTCTACACTTGCCAAAAGAATAAGGGGTGGTTTGGATGTACATCCTCATAGACAGGTGCCCCATGATGACAATAGCCTATGTAAAGGTGTGATTTATCTATTGAGGGTGGGGGGGCCATTGGTTGGCCTCCGTGTTGGGTGGGTGAGGCAAGTGATGTGATACAAATGGGCTATGTGATATGAATGAATGATAGGCCAAATGTAGGACATGGAGGTGAATTCATTTAGTGTTATGAGAGGGCTCGAGAATTGTGGTGTATGTGTAGTGAATGTAGCATAATGAGGCTAAATTTCTATATATGCACTTGAGATGTTTCATGGGCTAGACTGAGTGGTCATGGCTCCTTTTAGTGAAGAAAGGTCTACAATGGTTAAAGGAGCCTTGAAGGGGGGGTTTTATTGACCAGTGTGAATGTTTACCATATACAAGGGTGAGATGGTGATAAACATGGTCAAGATGATGGATATTATGGTGCTTTTTTGAGAAATGATGTCGGGATATGAAAATCGTTAGGAGGAACCCTATCATGGTGAGTGGAGAATGATACTTGTTGTTGTTATTTGCTTGTTAGTATGTTGGTTGACATCGACCATATGTTTTGTTCTTGCAATGGATACAACCAAAACTTGAAGTGAAAGAATTGTTCAAAACATACATATAAATGGATGTTATGGACTTGAAGCACTGGAGATGTGCATGATATGTGCGACAGGCCAAAAAATGATTTTTCGCATTTACCGAAATGAAGGGTTCGATGATGAAGATGTTGTGGGACTAATATTCACGTCTCTTCTATTTTTCTGAATGGAGATCCTAGGCTTCTATTATGTACCCCAAGATATGAAAAAAAGGTGATAGATAGGACAAAGGGGCCCAAATATCACTCATTTGCATTGCTGAGTTGTGGTGGTCAGAGAGCTTTTTTGGAGCATTTATTGACGTTGCGGTCAGCCTGAGTACCTAGGATTTGCACAGAGAGAGACAGGTAAGAGATTGCGCCTTAGCCTTTGTAAATTTGGATTGTTTAGGTTAGGTAGGTCATACAGGGGTCCCCTGTACGACCTTTTTTAGGACAACTAAGTTGACTGCACGGGCGACTCATCTTGAGTTGCACAAACTTCGCGCAAAATTTGGAGTTTCACACAAAGGCTCTGCGCATAAATGACACTGAGATGCACGTTATGTGTGTATGAATTTTGGATTTACGCATTTCTCCCTATTTTACGTGGCGTGCACGTGCCTTTTCAAGATACAAGCGCATGCATCATGCACTTTTTTGGAAGAGAGGCGCGTGCATAGTGTGTTTGTTTAGGAAACATGCGTGTCGTTGGGGAAAATGAATGATTTTTCCCTTTTTTTCTTTTTTGAGGACCTAAGGGGTCCACTTTTTGACATGTGGTATCCTGGGTGACAGGATGATTTGGCGGGAGAGAGACTTGGTGACTCTTCAGACTGTTGTGGCATAGGATCCTGCAATGATCCAACAATTAGCATAGTGGGGGTTATTGAAGTTTCTTCAGAGCCCTTTGATGAGGTCACAGGATAGGTTCCTACAATTTTTGGTGCGACGCAGGGACGCACACTGTTAGATGATGGTCATATGGCCTACGAACCTCCCGATATTGGTGCAGAACAATATCTACTTTGTGACAGGTTCAATGTTGTCTAGGGAGGTTCTTCCTTATCCACTGCTAGTTGGGCATGTGGATATCCATGTGTGGGTTGAGGTTGAGGGTCACTATGGCCCTAACCCTAATGTTAAGGGTTTCATTAGGATTGCGGTAGTGCTGGACTTAGTCGAGCGAGCGGTTAACACCTAAATCCGCCTTAGGCTGAAGGAAGGCAAAATTCAGGGTAACCACAAACCAAGCTCAGTCTGGTAGCTAGCCCTACCAGAACAAGAGAGGGCTCTCTCCGAGTCACACTGAGTGAATGTATAAACGAAATGATCTGAGATGACTTACAGTGAAATATTGACTTTAGGCTAGTAAGTGAATATGGATACAAGAAGCTGTTTTTATGAATGACTGTGTTTTTGGGATGGTATGGGACCAACGGACAACGATGAACAGAGGATGAAGGACAAAGGCATAGATTACTTCATGAGGCAAGACAGGCGGAAAGTCTAGAAATTTAGTTTGAGATAGTGAGGAATGGTGAGATTGCTTAGGAGGGTGAAAAGGGCATGAGCAACATGAATCCTTTTCAACAAAAGAAGAACACTGAACATGAAATTTTCCCACAGGCAGAGCAATAAAATTGAATTCTACCTTATCTAACTTAGAAAATTTCACTGGAAATGAATATGAATGAACTATGAAACATAAAAAAATACATATGAAACATAAGAGACACATTTTCTACACTCACAACCACATGAATCTCATGAAACAGAGCCGCTTCCTTTCATTAATCCTCTGTCAAAATATACAATGAAGAAACAAAGTTTCTTTCCCACAGTGTCCGAGAAGTTACAAGCCAACCAACCCTTTGAAAATAGTTTGCATACAATATATAGAATGTTCCATGAAGAGATAGAATGCCCAAGGCTTGGGGAGTTACTCGAATCATTACAAAATGGATGTGGAAAGCTAACCATTAGCTACAGGTGCAGCGTTACAAACATGACAAATGGCTTGGGTGACTGTTTGCCTTCCTTTGCCACTTGGATAGAAGCCAATATGGAGTTAAAATGATTTAAATTCCACCTTAGGTGAGGAAAAAGTGAAGTGTAGATGAGAGGGCCCACTTGTCAAAAGTCGCGAATCGAAATTTTGCGAAATGGAGGTGAATTTGGCCTTTTTCCCTATATGCGCCGCGCCAAATTCTATATGCGATGTGCCATTTTGGAGCTTGTTTTGAGGCACTTGTAGGAGTCCAAAATGTACCCAGGTGTGCTTGTTGGAAATCGTGGCCTATCTACTTTCCAGCCCAAGTGGAATTTCTGAATTTGGTGCTCATTTGCCCCTCCAAATCTTCATTCTCCCAAGACTTCTTCCTGTGTGTCAAAATAGGGGCAAAGAGGCCATTTTTTGGGTGTTTTTGACCTCCTGGAGACTCAAATCATGCCCAAATTTCTTGTCCAAGCACCAGTAGTCATGATTTTTCATTATGAAACCAAAAATGCAAGCCATTTGTCATTTGGAGCTCCCAATTCTAAGTGTTGCGCCAATGGCGTGGCGCACAGGGAGAAAAAACCTGTGTTTTGACCAAAAAATTACCATGTGACCAACATTGCCCCAAATTTCTTGAAATTTGGGCTAGAGGTTCTCTAAGAGGCACTATGCTGGGCCATAGAAGCTTCAACCAAGATTCGAAGCTGATCTTGCTCTTTTGCCTCTTTTGTTGCTTTGCTCAATTTTGCCTTCAAGCTCCTTATCCGGGCCTTTACACTCATGTTCCATGCCCTGTAATGATAAACCATCCTCCTCAGTATGGTTTTGTCTCTATCGGCATTCTCCAATAGTCTCTCCAGGTGGATGTTGATCTGCTCTAGCCAGGACTCATGGTCATTGTTGATCTCTTGCTCCAAGGTAGTGAGCTCGATCCTTCTTTCTTGGGCAGCTTGTCGATTCTCATGGATGTTTTGCAGCTCCATGATCTCATGCTGGTCCTCAAGCTATTTGTTCCTCTGCTCCAAATACTTGATGATCCATTTGGCCCTCTCCACATTGAGTGACAAGTCTTAGATCTCTGTGTTCTGCTCCTGAATGGTCATCCTAAGTCGGGCACTCTCCACATCTGCATCATCATCCTGAATGAGGATGAAGTCGGCCTCCTGTTCACCTAATGGACCCTCGTCATGCATGGGCTTCTTGCCCTTGTCATGTACCTGTGTAGTCGATGCCGGAAGCGAGGCCCCTTCCACCTCGGGTGGAGATAACACTTGCTTTGATGCTGCAAACAAGTGCCTACTTCCTCTCTGATATGTCATGAATACTGGCATAGTCGTGGTCTCATGGCACTCATACTGATGAGAAGGACCACCTATCTCATGCTCTAGCTCTGATAGTACCTGTGAAGTGTTGAAGAGATCATGAGAGATGAAGTCCTCCCAAGCAATGCCCTGCAATCCCAACTGATGATCCACCAAAATCTGGATAAGAGCAAAGTGATAAACACTGTTAAGCTACTGCTGGGGGGTCTTATGCTGCATGAAGTTGTTCATCCTCTCTATGTTCCTCCAAATGAAAAATGGGAGGTTCATCATCCTCACCTTGGTAAAGTGCATGAGCAACCTGATGTGATAGGCATATAGTCGAGAGAACCTCCCCTCACAGCTGAAGTACTTCATGATCAATTTCATGAGTGGATCATACTCATCTTTCAAATATCTGAATGGGAAGACTCTTGTGAGCTGACTCAAGAATCTGGCCTTAATGTAAGGCTCATAGTGTTTCCTATCCACCTTCTTCTTCTTATGCCACTGTTCTCCAACATTTGGTATGCCTGTTGCCACTGAGATAGTTTCGGGTGTCAATGTGAAAGTGACCGCGGCCAAGATAGACTAACCTCCATGTAGGTGAAGCACAAAAAGACAGGCCAACTCATGATGAACTCTAATTAGCCACCCTTTGACAAAATTCAAAACATGCTAGGTGCTGGAAACATGACATGGCAAGAGGGCATGCTTGTGATTCAGTGAGGGTAGTGGGCTCATCCCTAACATGTTTGCCACTCTTGTGATGTCTCCTAGGAGGCTGTTCTTCCAAGGATGAATCACTTTGTGTCTCCATATCGTACTCTGATGAATGTTGTGATGCCATGATTGCTGTGTGTATTGTACTTAGGCTGCCCTTTGATGATGGTGTGAAGCTGGGTGCTCTTGTGATATTTGTCACCAAGGGGAACAATGAAAAAGGGAGTATTAGGAAGGGAGTAATATGATGAGAATAGGGGTTATGGGGAGAAGTTTGTTTAGGGATATGTAGGCGGTTTGGGTATTTGATAGGGTAGGGTTTTGGGGTTTTGACAAGGTAGGGTTTTGGGGTGTTATGTTGACAAATAAGAGGAGGGGAAAGGGAATAGGGTTTGGTAGTGTTTTAGGGTAGGGATAATAGGAAAAATGAGAAAGGGAGGATAGGGAAAAATGGTAGGTGAGGGGAAAATGGTGGGTGAAAATGGAACCTTGGCCTCAATACCACAATTATGCAACCTTGGCAACAATGGCCTTTGGTGTTTTCTTGTGGTTGATTTTATGAGTTTTGTTGCATTCAAACATAGCCATAAACCACCATATCATGTATAAACTCTGATGAACAATTCATGTCATATACCTACCTGTCAATTTGATGGGCTTCACAAGAAATTTGAGGTGATTTGGCACAGTTTTGGCCCTTTGTGGGTGTGCGCCGTGCGCAAAACCCAGTGCGCCGCACCATGGGTGTGCATTGTGCCCGTTGAAAAAATGCACTGAGGGGTGTCTATGTGTGCGCCGCGCCCTCTGTGTGCGCCGCGCCCTTGTGTATATGCACCACGCCCTGAGAACTACCTCCAAACTTGCTCCAAACACGCATGATGCACTCCTAATCACTTTGCAATGTCTCCCAATGAACTTGATTTGCATAATGGCTTTGATTTTGGTGAAAACTTGTATATAAAGACTTGGAAGTCATGGGTTTAATTTTTGCTTCTTCAAAAACCCATTTTTCTAATGTTATGTTTTGACACTCTTTCACTGACTTAAAGCAACACTGATTTTCACTTTCCCTTTGAAATTTTAGCTCAAATGATGAAATTTTCGGCACTCTTTGCAGGGATTGCACGACAGGACATTTGGCCATGGAAACCATGATTGCATTTGAAGAAATCAACTGACGACTTTTTTTTTGAAAATTTTATCACAAATGACATTGTTTGACTTTTCTTCAAAACAGAGTTTTGAAGAAGATTCGAAGTTTATCCACATGATGATGAAACTCTTTGAATCATAATTGTGTAATGGCCTCACTCTGGCCTGCATGGCTTTATTGAAACCAAACTGATGAATCCTTAGACCTAACTATCGAAAATGACTTTTGTTCTTTAAAGGACCAGATCTTGACTGACATGGACTTTAGTGATCATTGACAAAAGACCTGAGCCAACAGGAGCCAGACATGAGGGGAAGTGACTAGCATGACCTTTTTCGTCAGATTATGGCATGCCCCTAGCAGAATGCAGCTGGGTGAATGGAGTGGGATTCTTAAAAATGAAATGCAGAAAGAGTTTTGATCTCTGACGGAGGACTGGCCAGACCGACCCTATCATTGGCTCCAATGGGGGATGGTAGCTCCTTGGAGGTGCCAAGAACAACAAATCTCTGGAAGAGCTAGACAGTGCCTTTGTCCATTGGGCTATGGAGTCATTATTTCGACAAATAACACAGGACTCTGACTCATTTATGAAGCTGAAATGACCAAAAAACTGACTCAAATTTGACATTGAAATGACTCGAAGACTAACTTAACAAACTCTAACCAAACTGAAATAAAAATGGTATTTACAATTACAGTGGAAGTAGTGTTAATAACTCAGAAATGGTACCGCTTGAGCAGCCGACCATTGATCGGCCCTCCTGGACAATCTTCCCCGTTCATTTCCTTCAGAAGAAAGGCATTCTGACCCTGATATGCTGCAATCTTGAAAGGACCTTTCCAAAGATTCTCGAACTTACCGTGCTTTCCTTTCTCCCCATTCCTTGCATCCCATTTCAGCACCACATCATCCACCTATCATTTTTCCACCTTTGCCTTTCTGTCATAAATTTTCTTGATTTTCTCCTGCAATTTGGATGTGTTCTTGAAAACTTCTTCTCTAGTCTGCTGCAAGTGGACCATTTGATTCAACCTTCTCTGCATTGGATCTTCTTCACTGCCGGCCTCCTGAAGAAGTTTGACCACCAGGGCAGCGAGAGAGGTAGGTAATACTGTATCAACTCCATAAACAAGCTCAAACTGTGACGTACCTATGGATTTCTTCTGACTGACTCGATCTACCCAAAGTGCATTGACCAACCTCTTATGCCAGCTCTTCTTTTTTATTTCCAGCAACTTCTTGATGATGTTGACCAATGATTTGTTCGAAGACTCTGCCAATCCATTGCCTTGCAGATGATAGGCAGTTGAGTGACCCAAGATGATGTGATATTTATGGCAAAACTCTACCATCCTTTTTGATTTGAAAGCTGCTGCGCTATCAGTGATTAGCTTATTCGGGCAACCAAAGCGAGATAAGATGTTATTTTCAAGGAATGAAATGATTATTGCATCTATAACTTGTCTGGTGGGAATTGCCTCGATCCATTTCATGAAATAATCTGTCGTTGTGAGGATCCATCGATGCTGACTGGAAGAGGCAGGATGAATTTCACCAATGAAATCCAACCCCCATTGTTGGAAAGGGGCACTCACCTCAATGGGCTTGAGTGGTAGAGGCTATAACTTCTATTTTCCTTTGAAAATCTGACACTTATGATAGTGCTTGACCATCTTATATACATCAGCAAACAATGTCGGCCAATAGTACCCCGCTCTCAGAATTTTGTTTGCTGTTGACTTCCAAAAAAGGTGACCACCACAGTCTCCTTGGTGGTAGTCCTCCATGACCTTCTTTTCTTCCTTTTCCACCAAACAATTTAACAAAATGCCACAGGGATCTTTCCAATACAGTGCAGAATTTAGGATTCGAACTAGAATGAATCCATGAAACCAATGATACTATGAAAGATGATTATTGCTTTGTCTCTATAAACGGAGTAACCATTACTCCTTGCTACATTCCTTTTAAAAAATTCATTCAGGGGTGCCAACAATTCCACAAAGCATTGGCTTGAATTCACAGATCACATACATCATGAAATACGTCCACAAGATTCGACCTAGATTCAATCCACAAAAAAACATATAATGCCAAAAATACCATACACTTTATTTGAACCATAGTCAATCCATGAAACCAATCATAATACCATAGAGATCAGACCATAAGTGTTGTATATCACTTTGGCACCGAGAACTTATTTATATTAGTTCAACATCCCCATGGATCATGGGATCCAACCATGGGCCAATATCCACGTCTGTAAACCTAGAGAGACCAATCATGTGACCATGTGAATCGTCGACCATGTAACCATTAGTGAGAATGAACTTTGGCCCTTGCTGACCATGCCATGTGACCTCGGCCCTAGGGTCCATGGGTGCCCATATGATGATGTTAGCATGACATCATCATGCCACATGGAAACTAATGAGGGGTGCCACCTATCACCCATATTTTAACTTTTCTCTAATAAAAAACTACCAAACATGTCCACCACATGGTGGCCCCTAATGGCACCACATCACCTACTGATGTCAACTTTCAATGACATCACAATCCACATCACCAACACATCATCTTGTTTCCATGTCATTTCCTTTATCCAATCATGATGTGCCACGTGTCACGAAAAGAATGAGCCAACATGGTTCTTAATCAACATGCAAGTTAATGTATTTGTTGTTGTTCAAATCTTTATTCAAACATTGAATCTGCTCGATCTAGATAAGATGCACAACCTTTATTCGTGTTAAAATTTGTGCAGAATTCTGTGATATCCACCAAAAAATTGACCACCGAGCCATACATCTTCCAAGAAGATGTGCATTCTTGAACAAATTTGGTGTTAGTGGATTTGTCCTTCTAGTTTATATCCTTTGCTTAATTATGATCTTCAAATGACCATAAATTCTCATCCAGGAGGACTTTTCTAGAGTGTGATATACAGTTGGAAAGGTTTCAATGAGGACTATCCAACCACACTATCCATAGGTGCATTAGGAAATCATAATCTCATGAAAAATAAATAAAATTCACACTTATTTTAACATCACTTATGAAATAATGTGAAAGATCTATCTCTCATACTTATTTCTTTGATTCATGAATGATACTTCTACTATCATGGACATCCAGGCTTCGACATAAATAACATTTTTATCATCGGTCACAACATTATGTGCGGCAATCTCCCCCTATTTCATTGATGGAAACACCACCAGACATCAATAATCATTGATGTCCATATGCCAATTTCTCCTTGGCATATATCAAACTCTCCCTAACATATTCTTGAGGAATCCCCATGTATGGCTATGAATATGCCCTGTTCTTTCTTTCCTTAATTCTACCAATGGTTGCCTTCTCTCCTTTAATTTCCTTGCTCAATGTTTGTTAGTGTCTCCTGCTTATCATGTTAACAATTTGTTAATGTCTGCATCAACATTTGCATTCTCTCCCCCTTTAACATCAATGTAAAAGGGACATGGTTATCCTCCAATGCTTCCATAACCATGTGTGAGCCTGATTTTATTATAAGTGGTGTCTCCCTGAAATCAAAACTTTCGTGTGTATCAATGTCTACATTCTTTAAGTCAATATTCATGAACTAGCCTTGAGCCTTCCTTTGGACTTGATAGACTCTCTATCTAAGATTATTTTTTTGATGCTTCTTCAACTATTCTTGTACTTTGATCATGTTTTTCTTTCCCTAGACTTTCTTTTGGACCTGATAGAGTTTCCTCTGAGACTGCTCACTTTCTTTTTTCATTTGTCTTGTCTTTGATGGTGAACCTATATACATTCTCTACCTATAAATTATTTCTAACAACTACTAATATGTATATGTCATTACACTTCTTTTCATATAGAATATCTTCCTATCATTATCCATATACTGCCCTCACATCAATGTATTCATTCTACCTGCATAGAATTGCTTCTTCAAGCTTTAATTCAACAAGCAGGATCTTCAAGAATCCTTCACCAAGAGATTAGATATGAGGTGTCAAATCCAAAATTGGTTCTTCATATCTCATCCTCCATCCCATAGCATTTCTTCTTATATTAAATGAAATTACTTCTTTCTTGTGTCTGTAATTACGTGTTATGTATCCTTCATTGTGACATACATAACAAACAATATTGGGCTTCAACATTTGTGGAAATGGATGATTTGTTCTTCTAATTGGATCCACATACCTCAATCTAGGAACTTGATCATGACTTCTATATATGATCATATCATAGGTCCTGCAATCTTGTTCTTTGTGGCCAAATTGTGTACATGAGAAACAATAACCAAAGAACTTATTTTGAAACGTAGAGGCATAGGGTGATATTTATCTTCTAAAAATGTTCCTTGGAGGGGCTTCATTCATTTGTTGAGTTACAACACCTGCTTCATTGTTTTTTGTGGATCCTTTGTGAAGATTTTCTGTCCTAGAGGATTTCATTTCTCCATTCAGGTTCCTTTTCTTTTCTGAATTTGATGTACCTTTTTGTTACCTAGAATCATCCTGAGAGTCATTCAAATGAGCATGCTTGGGTTGAATCATCATTTCTTAGGACCTTCAATGTAGTTTCCACTGGATTCAATGAATTTTTAATCAAGCTTCCTGTGATGATATTATTTTTATGTGATTTAGGTACCTTTGTTCTTGGATGTCTGGTAATTTCCCTGATAACCAAGACCTGTTTTAATGAGGGGAGGCCTTTGCATGTTGAGAATGTGATCTAGAGATTCAATCCCTTTATGAATTTTTAGGTTTTTTTTGAGCTAATTCAATTCTTCTTTCAAGAGTATAACTTCTACCTCAAATATTTCATAAATTTGTTCTTTCTCATGTAGTTGTTCTGACAAAACTTACTTTATCCTTTTTATATTCTTCTATCTGAACCTTGAGAGCATGAATAGCCTCCTCATTCAATTATTTCTCTTGGAGTTGTTGCATTAATTTTCCTTCCCTCTTTATAAGGTTATTTAATTCCGTTAATGCACCTATAATTTATCCTTGATAATATATTTCTAATCCAGGTTCTTCTACTTCAGCCATGAACAATATTTCACCTCTTTCATCATTGGTTACAATTTTATTTCTCTTGTAATCACTTTCTTCGTTTGAGTAGAAATTTTTTCTTCCTATTGGCTTGCATTTTCTTTTGATGCTTAGACTTGAATTTTGGCTCATCATAATTATCGTTCATTTTAGCATAAGGACATTTAGAAGCATAATGTCACATCCTTCCACATCGAAAGCACTTAAAAGGGAGCTTACCTTTGAACTTGTAAGTTCCGCTTTTTAGCTTCCGAAAAAGCTTAGCTTCTTCTTCATTAGAGTCAGAGTCAACTATATTTTCATGATTTTTCTCTCCTTTGTCTACTTGGAATGTTGCTTCTTTGATTCTTGATTTTTTCTCCTTTAATCATAGTTCATATGATAAGAGTGTTCTAGGAAGCATATCCACAGTCATTTTTTCTACATATGTCAATTCTTCAGGGGTTGATACTCTGGGATTAAATATTGAGAAAAGATATATTAATACCTTTCAAACAATAACACCATCATCTTTGACTTCTTCACTGAGACCTATAATGGAGTTTACAGTATTGTCTACTCGAAGAAAATATGTAGTGATATCCTCATATTCTTCCATGCTTAAACTTTTGATTTGGGCCTTGGGAGATAGTAGAATGGTTTCCTTTATCTTTGAGTCCCCTTCATAATAAGTTTTTAACTTATTCATACCTCATGAACTGAATTACACTACATTACTTTGAAATATTTTGAATTTGATAAACCACTTATAATAGTATGCTTAGCTTATGCATTGGATGTATAGAGTGCCTTATCTGTAGGTTTTAACGTCGTACAAAAATTACCTGCATACAAATTCTAAAAAACACAGAAAATAAACAATACGAGAGCATAACACATATACACAGAGATTTTCCCCCTAATCCCAAAACCTGGACTACCAGCTTGATTTTTCATTATGTTCCTTTCAATTTTACAATACAAATTTATACATGCCGAAGCATCCAATAACATGGACCAAAAACTATCGCGTCCAAAACCATGGACCGAAAACCATTGCGTCCAAAATAATGGACCAAAAAAAAAATTCTCAGGGCACTACCCCAGACCCCGTAGAGGGGGGCTACCCGCCCCCCTGTGACACCCCCCCCCCAATGCGTAATCAGC
>APFE031044811.1:0-64044 GCA_000404065.3 Pinus taeda
GAAGACACGTAAAAGCAATCATAACTTGAACAAACTAAATTTCCCCACATGGGCCACAAAATAATTTATAGTTTAAGTTAGGACTGTTGGGGTAGGCATCCAGTAAGCCGCCATGTTACATTTTGAAACATAGAAGTTGTCTTTTAGGGTGCTTCAAATCCTTCAATCAGTCCACGGAAAAGACAACCCAGACAGCACAGAGACCCGATTTAGAGGGGGTTCGGCTTAGGCTTAGTGTGTGTGGTCCTATATAGGGCTACCCAACCTGTATAGTGCGCGGTACTGATAACCAATTAAAAAGAAGCTAAAGAATCGACTGCCTCTGTGAGACGAAGGTATCCTATTGGCCAAATTTTAGGGCATCTTTCCCTATAGGTGGAGGTGTTGAAAGCACTAAAGCCTCATTCAATACCTTGGTTGATTCTTTTCGTTGCTGGAAGCATCACCAGTTCTTTTGGGACATAGCCCCAGTACTCGTCATTTTTTGGCTGATGGAAGCGTCACCAGTTCTTTCAGAACGTACCCTAGTACCCGTCATTTTTTGGCTGCTGGAAGCGTCACCAATTCTTTTGGGACATAGCCCGAGTACCCATCACAAAAGATATCTCCGCAAGGCCCAGTTACTTATAGAGTGGAAAGGATGAATAGGTCTTCATAGGAACTTTTATCATACGCAAAACAAACTAAAATATTTTCCTTGTTTGAGCGATCACATAGCTTAACTTAAAGGGAAAGTAACACTTTATTTTTCATTTTGCTTTATGTATGTAATTTCTTTTTATACACATTCCTCTCCTCACCACAAAATTGACAAACATTCTATTTTAAGAATACATAAATACTTTACTTCTTCATATTAAGAATAATAAGACAATGCTACACAAAACATTCCAATTGTTGTTTCACCTGAATATACATTAAAATAAATTATACAAATAAAAATTGAAATGAAACATTTTTTTAACTGATTTAAAACGAATTATTGGATAATTTTTTATTTATTTTGATATTTTTTGGGTAGAAAAATTGGAGGAATTATCTTTTGTGACATATTTTATGATATGTCTTAATTTTGAGATTTAGAATTTAAAGCCCTCTATAGTTATTTTGGGATATGAAATGAGTGAAAACTTTGTGAGCATAGCTCTCTACCTCTTGATGTCATTTTACACACCAATTCTAGCTTTCAAACAATGCGAAAATCACCTTAATCAAATTTCATATGCAAAAGCTATGCCTCCCACAAGTTCAGCTAACTTGTTTACACGGTGGTACCAAGTGGATGTTGCATCAACACAATTACTTAGATATGTGGAGTTAGTCACGTGTGGAAATTCAAGAAGATCCTAAAAGGTCCAAAACCTTAACACTAATAGTGGCTTGAAAAATGTGAAAACCCTAAACCTTAAATAGTTTCCAAGCTATGTTAAACACTACATCACTAGGAAGAGAAGGGGTTCCATCTTTTTAGGATTGTATTAAAACATAGTTGAGCACAACATCTAGGAGTGGGATTTGAGATCAAAACAAAGGAGAGATAATTTGCAACAACCATATAGACAACAATGTCATAGGCAACTCGATAGTCAATACCCCTTTCTTTGTATTTGTATTTCCATAATTAAATAAAAAAGAGTAGAGTATAAGCCTCACCTTCTAATTAGGTTTTCTCTTATATGATATCCCCTGAGTTATATCTTGTATTAAATTATATGATTTTTATATTCATTTACATTTTTTTCTTTTATGGGTTCCAATATTTATATGTATCTAACACTAACGAAGTGTTGAGACATGTGAAAACCCTAATCTGAAATCATTATCAAGCTATGTTAAACACCAAGTCACTAGAAAGAGGGGGTTCCATCTTTCTAGAATTGTATTGTCTCGTGGTAGAGTAGAGCATTTAAGAGTTAGATTTAAGAGCATAACATAAGAACCATTTAGAATACAATGTCAAAAAAAACTCTGTAATAAATACTTGTTTTTTTGTATGTAAAGTTTCATAATTAAATAAAAGATAATAGAATATAAGTCTGCCTTTTAATTAGATTTCTCTGATATCATATTTTCTAAATTACATCTTTTATTAAATCATATAACTAATATTTACATTTACTTATTTTCTTGTAAATTATTTCCAAATATTGAATAATAAAATAATTAAACAAAATTAAAATTCCAAAAAATAAATTAAATAATAAAATTCAAAAAATGACAATGTAGGCTATAATAAATTACTTCGGGTGAATATCTACAATAATTTATATATTGTTTCACAATAACTTAAACTTAATATTACTTTTTGAAAAATTCATTCTCAACTTTCAATACCATGACATCTCATGGTGAAGACCTCTCCAATCTACTTATGTAAAAAACGAAAAAACGAGGGGTATTATTAGACTCAAGAAGCCTCAACCTATGCTTTTACACTTAAAAGTTACCTTTCTCAATGACTCGTTATCATATTTAACCACATACCTTGAGGTCTGGTAAAGGACTCTCCATAATCTACTTAATTAAAAAAGAGGGGTGTTATTAGGCTAAATAAGCCTCTAACTTATGCTTCTAATAAAGCAAAGATGCGGGGTGCATCAGCTTATGTTAAGTTGGTTCATTGTTTAATATTAAGTATGTAAGCTAGGATTAGCAATGATATTGTGGGGACGACTAACTTAAATTCTTTTTTTTGTTGAAGAAACTCGTACCTTCTATTCATTAGAAGCAAAGAAACAAATTACATATAATACAACTACCCAAAGCGACCTGAGGGACATAGAGGCAACTATACACTTAGGGCTTGGGTACCAAGCCAAAAGCTTAACATCCAGGCCACGGGCCCACAAATTTAACTACGAGACATTTAAAATACAAACAAAAGCCTAAACCGGCCAATCCATTGGCAAAGATCTGACGGATGAGATGCAAATCGAAGCCAAAAAAGGCATATTCTTAGATTCTAAAAACGGACCCAATGAAATAATAGAAACCATACTAAATGGATTTCGAGTCTGAATGGTGGAATAAACTTTGCGCATGTGAATCTCCCGAAATCCACCAATTCCAACCTCAAGGCTCAACATGCACGGAAGATAACAGTCAATCCGGACTCGAATTCAAAATAACCCAAAATTGCCACCCCCCTAGTAGCCCACGAGATCGCCTGCAATTCAGTCCCCAGCAGAGTCCCTTTCATACGAACAATCTTGACTGTTGATCCACTCAGAGAGATTGAACGGTAGAGCATAATATTGCATTGAACAAGCTAACCAAATGTTAGTGTGCGATGGAGTGTGGTTTTCCAAACCCTCTCTCTGCAATGTGTAGGATGTTGGATGGGATTGCTGCAAAATTCCTAAAACGATTTCCCACTTAAGAGCAGTGTGAACATCCAAAAACCTCCAAGGAAATAATTTTACTCTATGAGGCCCAAAAATGTAAAGATTCTGGTTGCCAGTAAAACAAGGATTCCTTCCATGCCTGCTCAACTTTCTTGCCTGAACCTGGATCCCAGAAAAGAAGAGAGGCTCTCCATTAATTAAGGAACTATGGTATCTGCTGCACTCACGCTAATGAACAATGTTTTTCATCTCACTCACTCCAAGTATTTTAGCGGCTGGCCTGTGATTTCCATAGAAACAACTGTTGTATTTTATTGAGTTCTTCTTGTGGTAACGAATCTACTCCTCTCGTGGTTCTCTGTAACAAAAACCCTTCGAGATCTAGGTTTTCTTTATCAAGAATTTATTGTAGTTCATGATCCTCCAGGTCCATCTCATTTTGGGTCATTTCCTGATCCTTCTCTAGTTCTGCATCACTCATTATGGCTTCCTTTTGATAATCGATGTCCTATGTGTTTTCCCGGTTTTCTTTAGATTCCTTGTCTGTAGGACTTCCTTCCATTGCTTTATCTTCTTTTGAGATCTCTTCATCTTCCTCAAGAACTTGGAATTTGTTCTGACTAATTTGTTAACCTTCATCTTGATATTATTTTGGTCCTCTTTTGCCACCCTTTCCATGATTCACCACTTTCTGAAAGTTGTATGTGTCCTTCATTGTGCTATTTTTTCTCTTGCTTACTACTTTACTAAGCAGACAATCTCTGAAAAGGTTTCCATGTTCATGACATCTACGACATCTAAACAGAATGTGCTCATAATCTACTATTTGGACCCATTCTTCATCAAAAACTTCAAAGATCACCTCATCCAGTAGAGCTCCTAATAAATCCATTTCCACACATATTCTGGCAAAGGAAGTATATTTTTCTTTTCTTGTGGCTTTAGAAGCTTTAAAAAAATGACCTAATTTATTGATGATAGCCCCTAATGATTCATTTTTCCAGTAATCAAGAGGTAGAGAATAGAGCCTTACCCAAACCGGTACTGAAGTGAAAGTTTCACGTTTTTGAACAAAATTCATCATCCATGGCCGCATGTAAAGTCTAGCTACTACATAGAAGTAAGGTCCTCCTTCAAAAACTCTTTGATCAATATATATGCAAATCAATGCCACCCTTTATTCTTCAAGGATGATGGTTATAGGCTTTGGCTTCTTAGCTAGAGGAACTAGATTGCAAAATGAGGTGTGGTTTAGTGAGTCTTGTCTTTATGAGCTAGTTGATCCTATTCTATCCTAGTCGAGTCCCTATCCTATTCTATAACATTACTAAGTCACCACCATCATGTATTTTTTTCTCAAAGAAGATTTAATAGAGGGGATTTCCTCGTGTCTTAATTCACAATTTTTTTTAGTGGTTTTAATCTTGATATTAGGGGGTTTGTTGGGGAGAGGTTTTATGTCTCTCCCTTTCATCCCTATTTGAAGGGACCCATTAGTGCACCATCTTATGTGCCAGTGTTAGGCAGTTCGCTTTGACCTTTTCCAGCTCAGTGACTCATCACAAGTCGCCCCTCGACAATAAGATGGTGGCCCCACCTCCAGAAAGAATCCATATGTCATACATGGTTAGTCTAAATTTGTCAGAGATATTTAAGCTTATTGATGACCCAATTTATTATGATCTTACTTATCATACAATTTCATCTAAGATCCCCTAAATATTACTTAATCCCAAAGTGGTTTACGTGAAAAGTATAAAATATTTACTTAAAAATGAGACTTCCATGCTTAGTATGCTATGCATTGATCAAGACCATAATATTTACTCAAATTAAATTATTTTCAATGCAATTTGTACAGGTATTTTAAGAATGACTAAGTGGGAGGGGATTAACGAGTTGGAAGTTGAAGACCCGGAAGATATGATACAAGTTTCAGCAGAAGATTTAACATGGACAGAGATTGAGGGGGACCAAGTTGCAATTATTCCATATTGTCGACTTGATGATTTTATAAGTGGAGAGGAATCAAATTAAAGTGCACCCACTCAATTTCTTCTTAAGAATCATCGAAGTAAAAAATAGAGGATATCAGACACACCAATTACGCAACATTCCTGGAATACAGTGTGTGAGTCCCTATATGCTTTTTCAAGATACGTGTAATTTTTCAATATGCATAAATATTATATCTAATTTGTAGTAATTATTTTATGTACAGTTATTGGTGTTCATATGGTCCACAGTCGACAAGGAGAATAAGGAGTGCATCATCAGATCTAAAGACAAACCACAATCACATGAAAGTATTAAAGTTGGTTGCCAATGTCACTTCTTTGTGCGACGACTTCAAATGAGACCAGATGATGCTGTAATAATATATACTGCATGTAGACATATTAATAAATCCAATGTTATTTGTCATGGGATAGATGCAATCGGTAGGTCCATGAGATTCAATTATGCACCACATTTAACAAGGGATATGCGATCTAGTGTCCAACATTTCATTAAAAGAGGTTTTAATGTTACAATGATATGGGACAAGTTCATCTCTGATGTGAAGGATGGATCTGGTGAGTTATACACAGGGATGCCTCGAGATACATGCATGACAAGAAAAGATATAAGTAACATTTACAATGATACCATAAGGCTAGAGTATGTTAAATATTAGAGTGATCCAAAGAGTGTAGAATGCTAGTATAAGGAACACCCAGAGAGCTTTTTCTTCTACCAAAAACAAGATCTTGTTGAAAATATCCCTTTTATCATAGGCATACAAACAAAGTGGATGTGCTCAATGATGCTGAAATACTCTGACAATAATATTATCTCAATGGATTCAACCTTTAGTACAAATAACTATGGGGTGAGTACATATTTATCCTAAATCTGATTCATTTATTTAACCTCATATTAATGCATGTATCTTATATAAATATAATTATGCACATTTTTTGTAATGCAGTATCAAATTTACACCTTAATGGTTTTCAACGAACATCACAATGGGGTTCCAGTAGCTTGGGTGATTTCATCATGCAATATTATAGCTGATCTTTCTAAATGGATGTTGGCCTTATTTGGAATTGGAAACAAAGAGTGAACAGATTGGCATGTTCTTGCCTTCATCACAGATGATGCTACTACCGAAATTGAAGCGTTGAGGTGATGTGTTTATTATTTTTATAAGAGGCATAAAAAATATTGTTAATGTATAATATCTCTAAAAATTATGTTATTGTAGGTCTTCAATCAAGTGCAAAGTATTATTATGTGTGTGGCATGTTCGTCGTGCATGGTTGAAGAATGTTGGAAACAAGGTCCAAGGAAGGGAAAACCAAATACGCATTTTTCGTGGTTTAGGAGAAATCATGCACACGTGTAAAGATGATGACTCTATGAGAAAGAAAGTTGAAAGCTTATTTGAAGAATTTAGTGAACAAAAAAGCTTTTTGGAATATTCTAGAAATACTTGATTAGCGAACAACAAAATATGTAAGCTTCTTATTGGTGGTTTTAATGACTCTATTTTTCATGTCATATATATACTTATTAATTTATAACTAATAAATTTCTTTCTACAGATATGTGGGCAAAAGCATACAGAAATTTTCCACATTCAAATCAAGATACGAACAATGGCATTGAATCTTACCATCAGTATATCAAGGAAAGGTACCTATGTGAGAAGGACAATGCATGCCATAGAAGGGTTTATTGGTTAATCTATGTTTTGTTGACAAAGGTTGTATTATATTACAATCATATGCACCATTTAAAAGAAGCTGGTTTTGTACAACCTAGAAAAATACAGGAACAATTGAATTCATCCAAGTGTAGAGCTAAGAAAATCCCAAATGAATATTGTGTGCCTGATGAAAAGAGTAATGACTCTTAGGTTCGTAGCCAAAATAAGGATACTCGTGACATTTGATACAATGTCATATATAAGGGTTCCAATCTACACTTTTGCAATTGCAATTGGGCCCTGAATGGAAATATCTGTAAACATGTATTGAAAGTTGAGATGTTAGTGAGTAACACTATTTTGGGTGAAAATGTAGCACTTGGTGTCACTGATCCCACTAGAGAAAGGCCTAGAATTTTATTTGATTTGATTGAAACACCTGTATTGGGCCCAAAAATCCAAACAGAGCTTTTGCCATGCTTTGATTCTACTCGCAATATGAATTATCATAGTGAAACAAGCATTGATAATTTAGAGAATTTCTCATACAATGTTGAATTGAAAAATGTAATACAAGATAGTGCATTCTCTGAAGATGATGAGATGAAACGTGTTAACTCATCAACTCATGAGAAATTGAGATCCATAATACCTACAAATTTGGAACAGGCATATGCATTGAGCAACTTGGTAGACAAAGCATGTCAATAATACAACAAAATGTTTTTCAATACTATAACTCCATCCAAGATCACTAGTAAGAGAAAACATAGTTTCTTGAGTCCAGTAAATAAAAAGAGGCGATGTGGTCATAAGTCAAAATCAGGGACAGATAAACTACAATTTGAAAGGGTTGGACAAGTTCATGCAAGAAAAAAAAGAATGGATGAACAATTGGAGTCATCTTCTCAAAAACAAAGAAATTTGGACCATGCGCCTAACTATATGAACTATTTTTATTGTTACAGCCGAGGGACCCACATCTCACAACATTCCAAATTGTCGAATTCATTTATTTGATGAACATGCTATTGAAAAAAGATCTAGCATTGGGAACACTGCTTCAGCTATTAACATCCCAATATCCTCCCCAAGGGTGCTCCCCCCTATTGTTGAACCAATTAGGATGTATCATCACCCACACCCACCACCTTTTTCCTCCATAAATTCTTCCATGCCTATAACCACCTCTGTAATACCTTCCCAATTCTCACCCCTACCCTTCAGTCATCCACCATTCTCATTTTTCCAATCGTCCACCCTTAACATTCCAATTTCCCCCCCAGGTTAATCCCTCAGCCTACAGTGATTCCCATTATCGTACAACTGGTGGGGGTGTATCGTCGCCCACACCCACTACTTTTTCCCTATTTCACATCCACCATGCCTTTATCCAGCACCCCTGAACCATGCCTATATCCGTCACCAAGTGCTTCACCATCTACCCAGGAAGCGTTGTCTTCTCCATTGCCTCAAATCCTCACGGTGAGAATGAGTATTTGATCAAAATATCATCATGAATTAATGAAATTGATTATATGCCTTTCAATTTTTACAACTAATTGATTATTGTAATTTTTTCATAGATATCAATTTGGAAATCCACCTAGGAGTGCCAACAAGGACGAGGGTGACTTATAGACCCATACTTTAGATCGATCATGATGTTGTTTTTCCATTATGTCATTTATGGGCATGAGATTCCATTATCTATGTTGGAAATGAAGTTCTATTTTGTAAAAAAGAAACATGTATAGTTTGACCTATTTTGAATAAAAATACATAAATTATACTTGTGTTTATGACAACATCTTCATTGAATTTTAAATCCTTATGTGGATGCGATGTTATATTCTATCAATGTTACATTACTTTTGATGAATGTAGTTGTAACGGATTTTGCTTTTATTATTTACAAATTATCAAGTTTACAAGTTAAGTTACTTTTATATTATATCTTATTTAATGTTTAAAATGTAATATTAAGACTTATACCTCGCACCTCAAGATTAATCTGTTTAAAAATACATATGCCTTTCAAACTTGATACTAGATAAAAAAACAGTAACCACACATTACAATCCAATATCACTTTAAAAATATTCTTACCAAGTCTCTTAACAAATATGTAATCGTAGATATTTTTATCATAAGCTACCATACCATAACGACTCTTAAGTATAAACAAAATATATATCGAAGAAAATATGAAAGCTTAAATATATTTTCACATCCTCAACCCTAGAATATTCATTTGTTTCTTTACATATGAATTATAGTTTATAGTTTATGTTCATATTCCATAGATTTTATATGTGAGAATCAACCCATTTAATAAACATATACTTGTTATTTAACCTCTTTAACCTTTATTGTTTTTTTTTTTTGTTTTATGGGGTTAAGGATGTGATTGGAAAAGAGGGAATATTAAGATTACCAAAATAAAATTACAATTGAAATAGTAAGGAAGTATAAAGTTAAAAGTTGTAAATTTAAATTTTGAAATGGTTAATATTCTAAAGTGAAATGTTGATTTTTAAGAGTGGAAATATTGATGGATAGAAGTATGTATTTGGAATCCAAAAATGTGAATTCCATTAATTTCAAACCTCCAAACTGGGAATTTTGATTTCTAAAGCATTAAGTGTCATGTTTTGTTTCAAAAATATAAATTTTGATTTCAAAGTTGTTAATTTAAATTAAAAATAGCGAATTTCACTTTCAAAAATAAGTTTTTCAATTCCAAAAGTGTCCATGGTAATTATGAGGTTGTGAATATTGATTTAAAAATATTTATTAATCTCCAAAATTTAATAATGAAGTTGTGAATTTTGATTTCAAAAATATTTATTAATTTTAAACTTTAAATTTATTAAATTTTGAAATAATAAGTAAAAATGTAAACTAAAACATTTTGAGTTTTTATTTTAAATGTTAATATTCGTTGTTTTGAAGTGCAAATTTGGATTTTCAAAGTAGTGATATTGGTTTTCAAAATGCCAATTTTTAAAATAATTTCAAATTACAAAAATGTTAATTTTAATTTTTAAGTGTCATATTTTATTCTAATAATATGAATTACAATTCTAATAGTCTTCAATTTGATTTTAATTGTGAATTTCACTTTCAACAATTGAACTTTTCAATTTCAAAAATGTGAGTTTCAAGTCCATTGAGGAATAGTGAAAAAAACACAATTTCAAAAATGTTAGTTTCAAGTCCGTTGAGGAATAGTGGAAAAAACACAGTAAAACACAAAGTTACCCATATTGAAAAACCAATGGACCTTTAAAGCACTTCTTACATTAAGATACCATTTTGTCCCACCATACCAAAAAATGGTTACATAGATAATACATAAAACTATTTGTTTGATTCAATTTAACACAATGGAGCTTCAAAGCAGTTCTCACATTAAGATACCATTTTGCCCCACCATACCAAAAAATGGTTACACAGATAATGTATAAAAATATTTTTTTGAATCAATCTAACACCTTATCGATACAATATAACTCATTATTGCACACTACTATTTGTGCATTGAATTCACTACACTACTAAAACTTTGAACTAAGTAAACTACTTAACAGTTGGAAGATGTAATCAATATTACATTCAACACTCCCCCTTAATTTTAACTTCATCTTCAATACAATTTCCAACACAAACAATCCTTACTATTGTTTTTGAAATTCAAAACTTGCTTTTGCTAATGATTTTGTATATGCTCATATCTTTCGTATATGCGCAATTTTAGTATATGCACAATTTTCGTATATGGAATTTGCACATATACGATGTAGATACATGAACGAAGATATGTAGAAATTCCATATACAGAAATTGCATATATACAATAATTGTGCATATATGAAAGATATGCGCATATCTTCTGTATATGCACAATTTTCGTATATCCGCAATTTCTGTATATGAAATTTGCACATATACGATGCAGAAACATAAACGACGTGCATATATAGAAGATATGTACATACAGGAACGTTAGGGATATACGAAAGATATGCGCATATCTTCCGTATATGCACAATTTTCGTATATGCGCAATTTCTATATATGGAATTTGTACATATACGATGTAGATACATGAACGAAGGTATGTACAAATTCTATATACAAATTTTTTTCATATACGGAAATTGCGAATATACAGAAAATATGCGCATATCCTCCGTATATGCACAATTTCCGTATATGCGCAATTTATCTATATTAAATTTGCACATATACGATGTAGCTACATAAACGACGTTTATATATGGAAGATATACACATACAGGAAAGTTAAGGATATACTGAAGATATGCGCATATCTTTCGTATATGTGCAATTTCCGTATATGCGCATATCTTCCGTATATGCACAATTTCCATATATGCCCAATTTCTGTATATGGAATTTGGGCATATATGGTGTAGATACATGAATGAATATATGTACAAAATCCATATACAGAAATTGCGCATATACGAAAATTGTGCATATACGGAAGATATGCGTATATCTTCCATATATGCACAATTTCCGGCATAGCTTTCGTATATGCACAATTTCAGTATATGCGCAATTTCTTTATATAGAATCTGCGCATATACGATGTAGATACATAAACAACGTGCATATATGGAAGATATGCAGATACAGGAAAGTTAGGGATATACGGAAGATATGCGTATATCTTTTGTATATGTGCAATTTCGGTATATGCACATATCTTCCGTATATGCACAATTTCCATATATGCGCAATTTCTGTATGTGGAATTTGCGTATATACGATGTAGATACATGAACGAAGATATGTACAAATTCCTTGTACGGAAGATATTCGCATATACGGAAGATGTGCACATATATGGAAACTGTGCATATACGAAAGATATGCGCATATCTTCTGTATATCCCTAAATTTCCTGTACGTGCATATCTTCCGTATATGCACGTCGTTTATGTATCTGCATCATATATGCGCAAATTCCATGTACAGAAATTGCGCATATACGGAAATTGTGTATATACAGAAGATATGTGCATATCTTCCATATATGCACAATTTCCGTATATACGCAATTTCTGTATATAGAATTTGTGCATATACAATGCAGATACATAAACGACGTGCATATACGGAAGATATGTACATACAAGAAATTTAGGGATATATAGAAGATATGCGGATATCTTTCGTATATGCGTAATTTCTGTATATGGAATTTGCGCATATACGATGTAGATACATGAATGAAGATATGTACAAATTCCATATATAGAAATTTCGCATATACGGAAATTGTGCATATACAGAAGATATGTACATATCTTCCATATATGCACAATTTCCGTATATGCGCAATTTTTGTATATGAAATTTACGCATATATGATGCAGA
Organism: Pinus taeda; assembly: GCA_000404065.3. NCBI lineage: Eukaryota > Viridiplantae > Streptophyta > Pinopsida > Pinales > Pinaceae > Pinus > Pinus taeda. The sequence continues at coordinate 12,451 of APFE031044811.1, forward strand.
TACATAAACGATGTGCATATACGGAAGATATGCACATAGAGGAAAGTTAGGGATATACGGAAGATATGCGCATATCTTCCGTATATGCGCAATTTCCGTACATGCGCATATCTTCGGTATATGTAGAATTTCCATATATGCGCAATTTCTGTATATGGAATTTATGCATATACGATGTAGATACATGAATGAAGATATGTACAAATTCTCTATACAGAAATTTCGCATATACGGAAATTGTGCATATACGGAACATATTCGCATATACAGAAATTGCGCATATCCGAAAGATATGCGTATATCGCTAACTTTCTTGTATGTGCATATCCTCCGTATATGCATGTTGTTTATGTATCTGCATCGTATATTCCATATACAAAAATTGTACATATACAGAAGATATCCGCATATCTTCTGTGTATGCACAATTTCTGTATATGAGCAATTTCTGTATATGGACTTTGCGCATATACGATGTAGACACATCAACGAAAGTATGTACAAATTCCATATACAGAAATTGCGCATATACGGAAATTGTGCATATACGGAAGATATGCACAATTTATGTATATGTGCGATTTTGGTATATGGAATTTGCACATATACGATGCAGATGGATAAACGATGTGCATATACAAAAGATATGCACATAGAGGAAAGTTAGCGATATACGGAAGATATGCCCATATCTTCCGTATATGCACAATCTCTGTATATGCGCAATTTCTGTATATGGAATTTGTGCATATACGATGTAGATACATAATGAAGATATGTACAAATTCCATATACAAAAATTTCGCATATACAGAAAATTGTGCATATACGGAAGATATGCATATATATGGAAACTGCGCATATACGGAAGATATGCACATATCTTCCGTATATCCCTAAGCTTCTTGTGTATGCATATCTTCCATATATACACGTTGCTTATGTATCTGCATCATATATGCGCCAATTCCATATATAGAAATTGCGCATATACGGAAGATATGCGCATATCTTTTGTATATGCACAATTTCACTATATGCGCAGTTTTTGTATATGAAATTTGCACATATACGATGTAGATAAATAAATAAAGTGCACATACGGAAGATATGTACATACAGGAAAGTTAGGGATATACGAAAGATATACGTATATCTTCCGTTTATGCGCAATTCTCATATATGCACATATCTTCCGTATATGCACAATTTCCGTATATGCGGAATTTCAGTATATGAAATTTGCGCATATACGATGTAGATATGTGCACGAAGATATGTACAAATTCTATATACAGAAATTTCGCATATACGGAAATTGTGCATATACAAAAGATATGCACAATTTTCGTATATACGCAATTTTTGTATATATAATTTGCGCATATACGATGTAGATACATAAACGATGTGTATATATGGAAGATATGCATATACAACAAAGTTAAGGATATACGGAAGAGATGCGCATATTTTCCGTATATACGCAATTTCCGTATATGCGCATATCTTCTGTATATGCACAATTTCCGTATATGTGCAATTTCTATATATGGAATTTGCGTTTAAATGATGTAGATACATGAACGAAGATATGTACAAATTCCATATACGAAAATTGTGCATATACAGAAATTGCGCATATACGGAAGATATCTGCATATCTTTCATATATCCCTAACTTTCCTGTATGTGTATATCTTTCATATATGCACGTCGTTTATGTATCTGCATCGTATATGCGCAAATTCTATATACAGAAATTCCGCATACACTGCAATTATACATATACGGAAGATATGCTCATATCTTCCGTATATGTACAATTTCAGTATATGCGGAATTTCTGTATATGGAATTTGCGCATATACGATGCAGATATGTAAACGACATGCATATACGATAGATATGCACATATAGGAAAGTTAAGGATATATGGGAAAGATATGTGCATATTTTCTGTATATGCACAATTTCTGTATATCCGCAATTTTTGTATATGGAATTTGAACATATACGATGTAAATACATGAACGAAGATATTTACAAATTCTATATATAGAAATTTTGCATATACAGAAATTGTGCATATACAAAAAATATGTGCATATCTTCCGTATATGCACAATTTCCGTATATGCGCAATTTCTGTATATGGAATTTGTGCATATATGATGCAGATACATAAACGATGTGCATATAGGGAGGATATGTGCATACAAGAAAGTTAGGGATATATGGAAGATATACGCATATCTTCCGTATATGCGTAATTTCCGTATATGCGCATATCTTCTGTATACGCACAATTTCTGTATATGTGCAATGTTTGCATATGGAATTTGTGTATATACAATGTAGATACATGAAAAAAGATATGTACAAATTCCATATACAAAAATTTCGCATATACGGAAATTGTGCATATACGGAAGATATGTGCATATACAGAAATTGCGCATATACAGAAGATATGCGCATATCTTTTTTATATCCCTAACTTTTCTATATGTGCATATATTTTTTATATACACGTCATTTATGTATCTGCATCATATGTGCGCAAATTCCATATACAGAAATTGTGCATATACAGAAGTTGTGCATATACGAAAGATATGCGCATATCTTCCGTATATGCACAACTTCCATGTATTTGCAATTTTTATATATAGAATTTGCGCATATACAGTGCATATACATAATCGACGTGCATATATAGAAGATATGCACATACAGGAAAGTTAGGGATATATGGAAGATATGGGCATATCTTCGGTATATGCACAATTTCCGTATATGCGCATATCTTCCGTATATGCACAATTTCAGTATATGCACAATTTATGTATATGGAATTTGTGCATGTACGATGTAGATACATAAACAAAGATATGTACAAATTCCATATACAAAAATTTTGCATATACAAAAATTGTGGATATACGGAAGATATGTGCATATCTTCCGTATATGCACAATTTATGTATATGCGCAATTTTTGTATATAGAATTTGCGCATATATGATGCAGATACATAAACAACATGCATATATGGAAGATATGCACATACAGGAAAGTTAGGGATATACGGAAGATATGCACATATCTTCCGCATATGCGCAATTTCCGTATATGCATAATTTCCGTATATGCACAATTTTTGTATATGCAATTTGCGCATATACGATGTAGATACATAAACAAAGATATGTAGAAATTCCATATACAGAAATTGCACATATACGAAAAATGTGCATATACGGAAGATATGCGCATATTTTCTGTATATCCCTAATTTTCCTGTATGTGCATATCAGCCATATATGCACGTCGTTTATGTATCTGCATCGTATATAAGCAAATTCCATATACATAAATTGCGCATATAGAGAAATTGTGCATATACGGAAGATATGCAAATATCTGCCATATATGCACAATTTCCCTATACGCGCAATTTCTGTATATGGAATTTGCGCATATACGATGCAGATACTTGAACAACATGCATATGTGGAAGATATGCACATACAGGAAAGTTAGGAATATACGGAAGATATGTGCATATCTTCCGTATATGCGCAATTTCCGTATATGCGCATATCTTCCGTATATGCACAATTTCTGTATATACGTATAGAATATAAATAAAGTTAGAAATATACAGAAGATATGCGCATATATTTCGTATATGCATATACGGAAGATATGCATATACAGAAGGTATGCGCATATATGGAAATTGCGCATGTACAGAAGATATGCGCATATCTTCTGTATATCCCTAACTTTCCTGTATGTGCATATCTTCTGTATATGCACGTCGTTTATGTATCTGCATCGTATATGCGCAAATTCCATATACAGAAATTGTGCATATACAGAAGATATGCGCATATCTTCCATATATGCACAATTTCCGTATATGCGCAATTTCTGTATATGGAATTTGCGCATATACGATGCAGATACATAAATGACGTGCATATATGGAAGATATGCACATACAAGAAAGTTAGGGATATATAGAAGATATGCGCATATCTTCTGTATATGCCCAATTTCCTTATATGCACATATCTTTCGTATATGCATAATTTCCGTATATGCGAAATTTCTGTATATGGAATTTGTGCATATATGATCCTAGTTTCTTCTTGAGTTCATTGTCCAATGAACTCGTAAAATGTTGGGAGTTTATTGTTATTTCTTATAGCAGTAATGGAGGGTTCCTAGATTAGAGGAAGACCTTAAAGGGAGATCATTACCAACTCTCTATCAGATATAGTTTCACTAGCAATCTGTATTTGATCCCTTAGTTGAGATGCCTCGGTGATATAGGATTGCAAAGATTTCCCCTTATTCATATTAAATTCCTTGAGCTTATTATTAAGGAGAGGATATGATTCAAATTTTTGACTTGTCATGCATCCCAACCAACTTATCATAAATGTCTTTAGAACTCTTCAAATTACCAACATAAACAAGTAAATGATCTTGCAAACAATGAATGAGATTTTTCTTAGCTTTGAGGTCACCTTTCTTGTACTTGGGTTTGATAGTAGTAGAAGCATTCACCGGAGGTTCAAGTAGCTTTCCTTGCACATATTCCAAGACATCGTTGTCATCCAATATGACTGTCAACTTGATATTCCAAGAAACAAACTTAGATGAGTCACCTAGCTTCTCAGTCCTATTCACTTTATGGATTGTGGCTACTTGGAATACTAATTCACTAGAGTCATGCCATAAATAGTGGTTCAAGTCTCATAAATATTATTGCACTTTACCATTCTACATTTTCTGGGGCATTCAGTGATGTAGAAAACAACATGTTTTTGAGAAAAAAAAGGGTGGATGTTAGGACTGCAATTTGGGGATCGTGGCTTACTTATCAAAAATTGGACCAAGGAAAAAAGTATACAATTTGAGAAAGGCACAAGCATTGGATTTGTGGCAAAGGTTCCTGATTGGCTTTTTCAATGGTGCTAGCTCTAATAGTAATTGTGGTTGCAGTGCTATTATTATTTCTGAACCAGACATCTACTATCAATTCTAGTGGGAGGGAGGCAAGGGCTCCAACAATGGGGCAAAAATCATAGCTTTATGGGGCACTCTCTTCACTACAAAATGGCTCAACATCAATGAATTATAGGTATACATGGAGTCCAAGAGCTCTATTGACTAGGCTGAGAGTCTCTCTCGATTCCATCCTCCATCGTTAACAAATTGGATGAAGCTCATATGTTTAGTTGAACGTACTTTCTAGCAAATCACATACAACCAAATCCATAAGGAGCATAATCACATCACAGACAAGCTTTCAAGAAGAGTAGGAAAAATTCTTGTAGTGATTTTTATGTTGCATACAAACATAATTCCAAGATTGACACAGATAATATTTCCATTGCTTAGCCTCTACTATCTTCCACATATCAAGTCTACAAACACTAATACATTTAACAGTTTTTACATATTGTTGATAAATTGTTAAGCATAAATAACAAGTGTTTGCAAGTATTGTTAGCCTTCTAATGACTATCTTTCATGTATATTTTGACAAAAAAAAAAATTATGTATCACTTGGAACTGTATATATAAATTAGCCTTTTTTTTCCTAGAAAAAAATTCCTTGATAAATTATAAATTATTGAGACTAACTTTTTTTTATAATAAGTTAATAAAATTTAATATATTATCTAGACTTCTCTTTCGAATATATAATGTGATATGTGCATATGAATGTAAGGTTAAACTATTTACATTTGAAATTGTTCGTCGATATATGCATTAGTTTATCGTGCGCTCGCACATGCATGTGCCGATAATGGATTTCGAAACCACCGTATTCATTAATGATGTAATCTTAGATAATGCATTAATTTTTTTGAAAATTTTAATAAAATCAGTTTGGAAAAATCATATTGTTAGTAGGGGATGGATAGGTGTGATTGAGGAAATCAATTTGCTTATTATTGGCTTTTATGTGAAAAATAGTTAAGTGTCTTTTCCTTATAAGTTAAACATAATTAAGTTTATGAAATCTTTGAAATATATATCAATTAGATTTTTTTTATTTATTATTATATATGGTATAAAAGATGTTATAATTCATTATTTTGTATAATGAGTTAGTTCTATAATTTTAATTATCATATTATAATTAGATATTAGATAAAAATTAGATAGTTGTGGTTGAGTCAAGTATTTATTTTTCTTTCATGTATTGTTTATGTTTAATTGTTTGTTTATTGCCAAGGCATGGTGGCTTTTATCTAGAATTATGATAATTTTGGTGGATATATTGACCATGTATTTGTCATTAAATTCCTTTATTTACTAACTATTATTAGATTAGAGTTAAAATCCAATGTAGAGGTATCTCAAATAGAGAATTCCACATAGTTGCAATTCCAATAGAGAAAATCAATGGACAAAACTACAAGTCCTTTAAAGAATTGACAAGAACAAATTGTAGAGACTATAAACATTGTAGGCACAAAGGAGAGATACTCATGTTTGAGAAATTGGTATCAAATAAACAACAATAAGAAAAGGTACATGTCAAAGTATAGGAAGAGCCCAACAAAGTTATGGAGATGCTAAACATTTAGCTCAACAAAGTTACGAAGATGCTAAACGTCTAACGCACTGAGGATGAGATATCAACATCTCTTATTGAAGAAATAGATAGCATGTCATCCCCAAATGGGTAATGGATACAACAAAATAGGATATGGTAGAGGTTTTGCAAAAACCTATTATAAATGTGGATACTATGAGAATTTGAGCATATAAGTGTTTCAATTTTCTTAGTTAAATTGTATAAGTTTAATTAGTAAATCATTTAAAATTATTTTCAAATTGCATTTCTAACTCAACTATAGCTAAAAACTTCTTCAAATTTATCAATTTATTTTAATATAAAAATATAATTGAAATTTTAAAATATAAATATAATGATTCAAATAACTGTATTTCTAACTCAAGTATAACTAGAAGCTTTAACAATTTTATCAGTTTATTTTAATACAAAAATATAATTGAAATTTAAATATATAAAATTTTAATGAAGTTTTTTTTTTTTTCAAATAATTTTATACACACAATTCATTTATACAAATAAAAAAATGACATGTTGCAATATGAATTTTATTAAATATATATCTTACTAAACAATTGAAACCAACCATTATTTTTTAATAATCATTAAAAATACCAAAACACCGCAGCTTAACTTAAATGAGTTATAAAAATGTTTAGTTAATGATTTAGTTTATAGAATTAAAAAAAAAAAAAAATTACCTTATATAACTTCAATAATAATATGAATACTATTATCGATTTTCCATCCAGATACTTGGCATTTAATTGGTAATAAGCAAGAAGTTAACTCCATAAGGCGCTGGTCTCACAATTCAATCCAATATAATCTTTAAGTCTTGCTAAAATTAACGAAGTAGCTATGCCACTCAATCGTGTCTCTTGGAGTTGTTGGTTGCCAACTTGTCTTTCAACTTCACATTTCCATAGGAACTACCCCCCATAGCCTGTTGTTGGGAGATAGCTAGAATGGAGTGGGCAAGGATCAGAGTGAACCTAATCCCCAAGTCATTGTCACAGTGCCTGTACAATTTGAGTGATAACAATTCCCAATGACACTAGTTGTAGGATGTATTCAAACACATATTTTGAACAAATTCGAGAAAATTGTTGTTTTTAGCATATCCCCTACTTTATAGGAGACATAATTCTAAGGATTTTATGGTGGTATTGATTACATATTCAAATCTTTATTAACACAAGATCCCAATAAGGCTTCTCTGGCTTGCATGCATGGTACTTATTATTTTTAGTAGATTTGGTCTAGAGACTTGCATATCAAGGATAATGGTATATTTAAACTCCTTGTGAGATTCTAAGTCCAATGAGCTACTTATGGGTGCTATGTTTGCACTTTTTGTTTTTAGTAGTGGTTGCATGCCATCTTATATCATGGATTTCAATTCCTTACTAAAAGATGAATCCAAAGAGTATGGTTTCATAAGATTATGAACACTTCCATTTTTAGCATTAGTTGCATGTCAGGTTTGATTACATATTTGGAGTCCCCATTGCGTTCTAAATTCGATGAGAATGGTTTCATCAAAGTCTGCAACATTTTTATTTTTAGTAGTATTGGCATGGCAGACAACAAATTTGGGTTCCCTATCAAATTTTGAGTCTAATGAGTAAAATATTGTGGATATGCAACTAGATTTCTATTTTCAGTTGTGCTTATTTTTAGGCATTGTATATATGGTAGGGTCCCCTTATTTGTTCTGGACAATTTCTATTTTTTCCTCTTTTTGAGGGTGGCTACTATTTTTGGCATGTCTACTTATAACAGGGTGATGTGGCAGTTTTTATGTTACACATGGCTGCTCATGAATTGGACAATTGGCGAAATTATAGATGATTTATCAGTGATATAACAAAGTTCATGGGTGTGACATGGCAATAAAGGAAATTTATTTTCCTCCACCATATTTTTCTCTCCTACATTTTGGTTTCCTCCTTTCCCTCCTATCGCAATCCTATTTTCCCTTTCCTCACCTCATTCTTTCCCCTTCCTATTCTCCCTCCTTGTTTCCCTCCACCCTTTCCTCATACAGAAAAAGCATGTATATCACTCAATAGCTCGAATTTTTAAAATTAGTCCTAAGTTGAATTTACTAAAATTTGATTGAGGAAAATACCTTAACTGAAATTGCTTGGAGATAATAATAGCCAAATTGACCTTCGCTAAAATTACTTGGAAGATATTTTTATCATAGTGGAACTTAAATGAAATACTCCAAAAATCTTTTTACCCAAGTTGAAATAGCTAAAATTGTGTTCAAGGATATTTTTATCTCACTACTCTACTTTAGTTAAACTCAAACAAGGGTCACAACTAGATTTTCATCTATAATTTGAGCTCAGTTGACTAGCAATATATTTCTATCCCTGCTACCGTATTTTAAGGTTTCAATTTATAAGATTGTATTTGTGGTAGGAAAATATTGTTGCGTTGAGGACTACTCTTCATCCGCATAAGAAAAACACAACTTGTTGGAATAGAAATTAGTTAAGAGATAATATTGGTATCCCATTCTTGAGGATAAGGATTGGGCACTTTAAAAATAAAAAATTTAAAAATCCCAGTAACAAAAATACTACAAGAATAAATTTAAATGGAATAATTCATTTGAAAAAAAAAGAACTTTCAATAAACCACACGTGTGTTTCTTTATTTATCATTTAGTTCCCTTCCACTAACTTACCTTTGATACAGGATAGGCTACGTTGTATGTGATTCTAATATTGATATGCGAGTTTTGTATAGGCCCAAAGCCATCGTCTTCATGCTGACTAGTTACAATTTTTGAAAATTACATATATCATATAATACAGATAACTAAAATAGTCTGATAGGAAAGACTCACTCCCACATATCCTTTAATTCCTCTCTTTTTTTCAATAGAATGCTTCCTTTGACTATCTATATAAACAATAAATTATGGGCATTTTACATCAAAAATTAAAAAAAGCCATTTGGAGTTTGCCACTAGGGTAGACCAAAATAGATCACAGGAAAGACCTCACTACCAAAATCATCCAAGCACTTCCAACAAAATTGCCGTTTCGGTAAATACAGTATGACTAATAAAAATTCATGTCACATTAAAAATTATAAATCCATCCTTTCAGCACACAGAAAGAATCATAAACATAATGATCTGTAAAGCAGGGATTCTTCATTCCAGTAATTCTTTATTATTTTATTAAACATTTATTCAAAAGAATAAGATAAAATTCTTATTAGAAAAATATGGAATTGATGCCACAGATCAGCACCTATGAATACATAAGATGATATAACTTATATTGTGAAGCATTGTTTTGTGCCTAGTGTGTTCTACTTGTTTGGCTCCTTCAACATTTTCTATTCAAACAATATTTTCATCACCCAAGGGGGTTTTGATATTGTGGTATGACTCAAGATAACAAATGCCTTCAACTAGACAAAATTAGAATATCTTAAAATACGTATGTACAACGGATAAAAGCTTTCTGTGTATTGTTGTACCTTATTGTGAAGTAAAACTATGATAAAAAATCTAATAAAAGAAAGTTAATATATCGAAATTGTCCTTGTAGCCCTTTTATAGACAAAACAATGGCTAAAGTTATATTATTGTACCCCAAGTCATTTAAACTTGTTGGAATGTTTAGTCTTCAAAGTAGCGAACCTAGTGGATTTAGTGAGAGAAATTCTACTTGAGCATATATGCTCTATGCATTATTTGCGTGACTTGAACCCACATGCTTTCAAGTCCTTTGGCATGATTTTGGTCCTTTTAACCATAGCATCAACATTTATCTTTTTGGTTTTTGTGGAAATTAAATTATTATCAATAAATATCAAAATCCACATAGATATAATGAAAATATGCGGACCATGTAACGAATATGAAAAGACAATGCATTGACTAGCTATCATTAAATATGAAAATCTATATAGATATAATGAAAATATGGGGAACATGTAACTAATATGAAAACAAAATGCATTAACTAGTCATAAAAAAATATGTCAATGTTATTATGAGCTAAGGTATATAGTATATAACTTACCTCTCTTAATTATCTTGAAGTCTAGGTGAATGTCACAATGGTTGAGGAGAATGTGATTTTTTCTGAGTATCATGTCCACCATCATACATGTGCAAAGGTGTTTTAGGAGATGTATATTCATTACTCTGAACATTAGATTATACATACATATAAGTATGTGACTCAAATAGAATTAAATGTAAAAATATGATAAAATTATAAGAGTATAATAAATATAATCTTACCTTGCATTGTGACATTGGACTTGAAGATGGTTGTAGCATTTGAGCCATTTCATTTCCATTCTTCTTAAGGCTTTGACAATCTTCAGGGGTTTTCATTGATTGTGATGGTTCCAAAGGGAACACCTGCACCATAAATAAGAAATAACACACACACACATATAATCAAAACAAATCAAGGATAGCGATATAGAATAAAGAACATCCATTTCTCATCCCATCATTATGGTAAAACATAACAATTTATATATTAATGTTTTTTGTGGAATAGGTTATATGGATTAAAAACTTACTAGCCCAATAACCCTTTGAAAAACTTGAAATCTAGGTGAGCGTCGTAATAGTTGGTGGCTTTAATTTAGGGAATTTTGTTGATTAGGCTATGCATATCAATAACAATGAGAAATTAGTATACAATTATAATAAATATAAATATTATTTAATGTTACAATGTCTAAAAAATTAATATATGCAAAAAAATGGACTCAACTGTGTTGTTATTGTCATGAATAGTTTCATCAAAGTTTAATATATGGTTGTGCCCATCTACTCCTTCTTCCCCCAAATCATCAGGAACATCAGTCATTACTTTCTCTTTTAAATCAATATCTATGTGCTTCATTGTCTCCATGTGTCTACGAGGTAGACTCTGATCCCAACGTTGAATTTTTTCACAAATTTTTTGCTTTGAAGTATCATTAAGTTGATCAAATGTAACAACCGACTGTGAAAACAAGTTTCAATGAATTTAGTCCACAATAATAAATTAATATTAATAAAAAACATATACAGATAAATACTAATAAATACTTACAGCTGAAAGAATTTATTCATTGACAGTATTCATAAAAAATCATATACAAATAAATACTAATAAATACTTACAGCTGAAAGAATTTCTTCATTGACAAATCTTTTATATGCTTGTTGTCGTGCATGACATAGCCTTGCATCTAAATCATATTGTATTTTTGCATTTTTCCTTTTAACTCCACTTGTTGATTTGACCGCTCATGTAGCATTTGCATTTCTTACTCGACCTCTTTGACGTGGAGGAATTGGTGGGAGATTGTGTGTGATAGCCTGATGATGATTAAGGCCAGATAGCTTAGATCGACTCAAGTTCCCTGCACAACCACCAATAAGACAAGTGAACACTTGCTTGGTGCCTTTGATAGTTACCTCCCATTCATGTCTATTTTCCTCCATTTTCTTACTTCCTTATAAATGAATATGTAAACAATAGTGTTGTTAAAAACATCATAAAAACACTTTAAAGTAAAAATCAATATTCATATCTATTTTTTGTGGTTACCATAACTATTAAATTTTATAAAATATAAGCCAAAATATTTAAAACAACTCTTCAAGATTCTTGTTAGATCAATGTGCATGATTTGTAAATGTTACAGTTTTAAGTTCTTGTTAGATCAATTTACATGCTTTGTAAATCTAACAGTCTTAAGTGAACACAGGTTGGGATAAGTGGACTCATTGGATTGCCTCCATCAAATGGTGTCCTACCTCAGTCCCTGATATATTTAAAAGGTTATATATAATATGTTACTGGACAGAAAATATATCTATTTGTAATAGAATAAACACTAAACTCCATTTTAAACACTAAAATTTTAAAAAATGGAATAGAATAAAATGTTCTTAAATCCCTGATATATTTAAAAAGTTATATATAATATGTTACTAGATAGAAAGCATATCTATTTGTTGCAACTCAATTTTTTCTGTAGATGATAAAAACTCAACACAGATCCAATATATTGAATAGAAAAAGACATAAATTTCATGCAACTCAAATCCACTGCAGACTGATTTTTATTTTTTATTTTTATTATAAAATAAGCTTGTATATTTCGTATATTATTAAGTATATAAAATAATCTTGTAAAATAAGCTTCTTATTATTTTTATTATTGATTTTTTTTGGTCACAAGCTTGTAAGGATGCAAGACGATGCTATGGTTGAGAATTGCTGGCAAAATGCTTTAGCAAATTTCTCCACGAGAAAAATAGGAGTATGTCTAGTGACTAATCTGGGCGTGCTTTGTATGAGAAACAAGAGTGTTGATATTGATGTCAGTTGGAACGATCTTCTCAAGATGATTTTTGTGCCCTTAGATTTCTTCATGGTGGCCCAAGCAGATAACTGTAAAGAAATTGTTGTTGTAGAAAATCACATTATGTTTATTTTCAAATAAATGATATAATTAAATACTTGTCTGAAGTAAAATTGATTTTTTGTAGTTCAAAACAATGTGTTGCTTCTAATATTTGAAGTTTTCTTCCTTTCATTGCAGTTTAACACAAAATATTTCTATAAGATTGGAATTATAAACACAACACGAGAGTTTTCATTCTCAACTCCCCCAAGACCTGGTCCTAACACAACATACACTTTTGGAATTATTGGTATGCACACTAAATTTATCAGCCAGTGATGTCATGAGTTATTTGTGTTGCCAGTTATATTGGTCTAGTTAACTTTTTCTGCAAAGTATATTGTTCTCTTTAAATTGATAAAATTGATACTTCCTTTATTTTTAAAATTAAAGTCCCTTATATATGGTGCAATCATATTATATATAAGCCCTGAGTGATTACGGGAAATAGCTTATACTTTCCTAATCCTAACAGATTTAAACAACATAGTTTGTCTGGTAACTAACCATCAAAGTGTTCATACTAGCATTGGGAATGCCCAAATATAAAGAATGTACATTATATAGAAAGTTTTAATATCTGTAAACTATTTGAATGAACCGCACATATCTTTGAGCTAAATATGATGTAAAAACAGGTGCCACTGTTTTTGAGTTTGCTGAGATTAATTTTCTACAATGTTTGTTTACACAAGCTGAGCTCCTTGCTCTTGCTCTACACGGTGTCAGTCATATGGTGCAGTCATATTTTATATAAGCCCTGAGTGATTACAGGAAATAGCTTATACTTTCCTAATCTTAACATATTTAAACAGCAAAGTTTGTCTGGTAACTAACCATCAAGGCATTCATACTAGCGTTGGGAATGCTCAAAAAGTTTTTGAGAACCCGAATCCAATTTTAAATATAAAAACATATAACCAAATAAATATATAAAATAATTAATTGAATGATTACTATACGTTAGCATTAATACCTATTTATCGCATTATTAGATTAAAATAATATAAATTCATGATTGAATTATCTATTTTTTTTTTTTTTATTTTTTAATTTTTTTTTTCTGAGTAAAGACTGATCTATTAATATTAAAAAACGGAAAAATATGTACAAAGAGGATTAAACCTCTGAGAGTGCCGTAGCCATCTCTCTGACAAAAAGACTTTACAAAACTAGTTGCTCCTTCTGCTTTGAATAACAGTAAGAAGTTACAGCCATGAGAAACAAGAACACAGGCAGTCGAAAAGGATAGGCAATCCACCTCGGCTCCTAAAAGCGAAGAGAAAAGAGAAGAACAGAGCAGGAAGTAACTAGAAGAACCGGAGAGCAATAACAAAGCATATGATCCTACCCAACATGGGAGGAATCAACTGTTCGAAATTTTTTCCCTTTCTTTTTACCAACTTTGACCCATTCAAGAGGGCACTGCTGAGCTGGCGTGATTTGCAAACTGAGCTGGGCTGATTGAGAGATTTCCTTATCTGAATCTGAGGTGGAGAATTCATGATTCCTTTTCTGAGAGATTGGCTGGACAGACAAATCCTCAGGGTCAGCTGAGGGCAGATCCTGCGCTATCTTGGTCTCCATTCCTTCCTCATTCTTCTCATCTTCATTCGAGCTGAAATCAAAATCATCCATGGGGGGAGGGTCATGAGGCTTCCAACTTTTGGATTTCTGCTTAGGATTGGCTTTCTTCTTTTGGTCAGGCTTCGAGGGACAATATCTCTAAAGGTGCCCTGTGAGATGGCTGTTGCGGCAGCGGAAGGCTGTATTCTCGTAATCCAAGTTCTGAGTCCAATGAAAGTCCAATTTTGAGATTGATCTTGTCCGGAAGACCTTTGCTCATGTCTATTTCTGCTCATTTCTAGCAAAGGTGTATAGACCTTTTTCCCCTCTAGAAATGTCTGTGTCTAGGAAGCGGCCTAGAGAGTTGCCGATCCCTTGGAACACAACAAAGTGCCGTAGATGTGCTGGGAGATTAGGAAGTCTGACCCAGATTGGGAGCTTGGTGATGATTGTCGTAGATGGATCGAAGTCTGGGAACCAGGGGGTGAGGAATAAACCTGCTGAGCCCCAAAACCAAGGCCCTGCTTTTAGAGCTTTTTGGTAGTCCTCCTCAAAAGCAAACACCGTAATGAAAAAGCCCTTTGAGCATAACAAAACCTTGGAATTGTTGGTCCAGTTAGAGTGGATCCATTGGTAGAGGTCTGCTGTCTGTGGCCACAGCCCATTGAACTTGAAAATAATGCCATGCTCTGCAAACTGTTGGGTTTGCTCATCCAGTGTTGGATGCACTATTTCAATGGAGGGGGTCTCCTCAAGTTTGTCCACTAGAAAAGGTTTGGGAGCCTGAACTGGTGGAACTATCTTTTCCTGCTTCGGTGTATGGACAACATCCTTGTATGAAAATGCCTTGGTTGAGGATGACTGTTCTACCGCCCCCCCTCTCAAACGAAGGGCAAAGATAATGGAGGCATTTCTCTTAATGTTGTAGAAAGAAAGGGGGTAGAGATCCTCTAGTTGTTTACCTTTGTGGAGAAGTCGTTGAGCTGCAGAGGGAATTCCCAGCTTAAGTTCCAGCGCATGCGTGAGGTCCCTCACGAGATCCTGAGAGAATACCCAATGTAGCAGAGTTTTTCCTGAGAGGAGCTTGATCTAGATCTGAAACGAGGCAGAAGGATCAGAGTTCCTCTTTCCACTGGAAATCTGAGACAAGACGAGGCGGGAGCTTTGCAAGGTTATCTTTTTCTGAACTTGCCGCAGGGGCGCAAGAGGAGAAGATGGGAGAGGCCAGACAGCGGCCGAGGGAAGGGAGGCCTGATCCGCATCTAATAGCCCGGCAGAAGCGCTCAGAACGCTGGCAAAATTAAAATGATTCGGCCGCACATCGGCATATATCAATTAGAAAAAGAGCCTTGAAGCCTCTTCACTGTAGCCTTGCTGTTCATACATTGCGATAATTGTATTCCAAGACGTTACATCTCGCTCAGGCATTTCGTCAAACAGTTCGCGTGCAAAATCCAAACATCTCAATTTTGCAAAGCCCGCCATCATATTATTCCAGTGGAATACATTTCGTACAGGCATTTCATGAAACACTTCGCACGCATCTTCGATCCTCACAGTGAGAGGATCTTCTTCCAGCGACCATTCTATCTTGCAGTTTTCGCCGCTGCAGAGCATCGTGGACGAGGGTTTCTGGCGAAAATTAGCTGACCTAAAGCTTGAGGTCCTCGGCATCTCTTCAATATCCTTGAGGAGGTGATCCTTGAGATACATTGATGCACCAGTGCCACCATGACTGTCATAAACCCCAACAGAAGTACCCCAATTCACATTCACCACCTCGCTCTGGTCTTCTATGGGTTCGTTTTACCACGCTATTGCTACTGAATACTTTTCATATCGATGTGATGCCAACTCCTAAGAATCAACGCTCTTGTCATTGATTCCACCGCGAAATAGGCAACCTCTGAACATCGCCATTATACAGAGATCTCGGTTTCGTTCCACCGACTCAGAAGAGAAAGCAAGAGCAAACTCGTGTGCAACTTGATGTTGTTATGTTTATCTAATTATTATAACTAGCTACATATAATAGAATTAACATAATTTCATTTATTTTTATTTATCTTTTAGTTAGAAGAAAATTCTCCATATTTAGTTAAATATTAAACTTATTAGTCACTATTTAACTAAGTTATATCGTTAATACTCTTTTATAATAATTCCTATAGTTTATATTAGAGTATATTTATTTTTAGTTTTAGTTTAGGTTGAAAGAAATAAATAGACCTAACAACTAACTAATTTATTAACCATTTAATTTTCCTATCCTTATCTTTTGGTCAAGTCTGTTGCCCAGTCCATTGTAACCAATTCTTTGGTCAATAGTAACTATTTCTTCTAGCTATTATTTGATCTACTCTCCCTATTTAAGATGTAGCCACAATCTTGTTATTCATCTTAACCTGATGATGAACCACACTTTTTGGTTCTAAAAAACTCTCGTCAATAAACTTTTTTAAATATAAAAAAATTACACTATATGACAAGTTTCAAATTCTATAAAAATGCATCCTAACCATTAATACAGGACCCTTCAAAGATAAAGAACGTACATTATATAACAAGTTTCAATATCTGTAAACTATTTGCATGAACTGCACATATCTTCGAGCTAAATATGATGTAAATACAGGTGCAGCTATTTTTGAGTTTACTGAGATTAATTTTCTGCAATGTTTGTTTACACGAGTTGAGCTCCTTGCTCTTGCTCTACACGGTGTCAGTGATATGGTGCAGTCATATTATATATAACCCCTGAGTGATTACAGGAAATAGCTTATACTTTCCTAATCCTAACAGATTTAAACAATAGAGTTTGTCTGGTAACTAACCATCAAGGGATTCATACTAGCATTGGGAATGCTCAAAAAGTTTTTGAGAACCTGAATCCAATTTTAAATATAAAAATATCTAACGAAATATATATATATACATAAAAATATATTTTTTCTATTAACAAAGTGAAGAAATATAAGCTAAATACATGGTGGTTGGTGCACACATAAATACATCTTAGTGAAATAGAATATAAAACTTTTATTTTTTCTCCCCTTGCCCTGTAACATGTATGGGACAAAAAGTTTCAGTAAGGAAACTTTAATTTTCGTCTTGCTAACCCTGTAAGATGTATGTGGCAAAAGTTACAAGAAGACCCGTACAAACAATTTAATGGATATTTGGTGTTTCCTCAATTACGCTGTTCACAATCTGCTAGATGAAAGGCTCAGTTGGAAAATTGATTAGGGTAAATTGAAGCAAAGAGGAGTTGATTGTGGCCTTTTTAGACCTGGTTATGAAAATTTCCTGATTGGGTTACCCTGCCATGGAAAGAATCTCATCCGGCTTACTCTGTATAGCTGAGCCAATGGAAGATCTTGCCATAAAGTTGACAGGTAGAGAGAGGCTCCAATGGCTATTGTATATTTCTTTTAATCTATACGATGTGCGGTGATCATGATCATGATCATCATCACGGGAGAGACGAATTGCCATTTTCTTGGGAATTTGAGACAACCTTATCTCTTTACCAAAGGTAGACAAATTGAATTTCCACACAGTTTATAAACATGTTTATCGATTGTACATTTTTTCAGACTCAACAGTTCTTCTTGGGAATTTGAGACAACCTTATCTATTTACCAAGGTGGAAAAATTGAATTTCCACACAATTTATAAACATGTTTATCGATTGTACATTTTATCAGACTCAGGAGTTCTTCATGTTTATGTTTGAGTATGGGATCTGAGACATGATTTATGTTCTAGGAAGGGAATCAAATGATTAGGCTTGAAATATTGGGTTGATTAAACATACCGAAAAGTGAATGTAATGACTAGGCATCAAATAATTGGATTGATTAAAAATACGAGAATGATACAATAATTTTCATGGTTATGTTATGGTGGAGAAATTATATCGTTTAGTCTGATGGAGAGGCAAGAGCCAAGTAGGCAGTTTGAAAGCAGCATGATTGCATGCATTTGGGACAATATGAAATGAAGGAGCCACAACAAATTTGAGATGCTTGTGGATTTGCAGTCCCGGTGCAAGCCTGAGCCTTGGAGTTATCCTTATATCAATATGAGCTTTCCATATCCATTTCGGAGTATGGAGGCTCAACAGTGAGCGAGGAAGAAGGATAACCCAAAACTCCATCCTAGAAGCCAGCCTGCGCCAGCTATATCATCTCCAGGTATGGGTGGAGAGTTAAATCCTCATACTTTTCAGTCTGGTGGGTGTGATATGCCTAAGTTTTAGTTTGTCTAAGTAGAAAATGTAGGGGTAGAGTGTGGATATTTGATTGCCAAGCTGAAGAGGATCCAAAAGAAGTCTTGATTGAAAGTTGGCTAAGAGGATTACGTTTCATGCTGTAGGGCACTACCATAAGGGAATTTGTTGTTGTGGGTCATTTCCAGAATTGCAGTTAGCCTGTTGCGTACATTTGTTTGAGCCTTTTCTTTATTTTGTTTCCTTTGAATTTCGACATTATGGAAGGAGCCTGTGCTGGAGGGTTATCTTGTCTACCGTCACTCAATAAAATGGCCAGAACCCACATGGCCAGTGGAATAAGAAGTTTTCCATATTTACATGCAATTCTTGGAGTTAGAAATTCCTCAAAAACTGTATTTTGTTGTACCAGACAGAAGTCGAAAGAACCTCTGTTGCATCATCTGGCCGGTTTGGGTTTCATCGGCGGGTTTCGTGTTGGGGGTTTAAGGAAGGTAGCTATGGAAACTTCACAGTTCTTGACAGCTATGAGAATTCTGAGGCAGAGGAATTTTAAGTGCTTAGAGCATTTGAAATACCTGTTTCAAAGTAGACGGAGTGTTGCATGCACTGTGGGGATCATCCTCTGTAACCTATGTTCGCCGAAGCTCCTTGGGAATTTGTTCAATGGTTGAATTGTCGGGATTTTGGATTTGAGCAGATAATTAGGGTGGTTGGTAATGCATTTATGAGGGTCAAACTATCGATCTATGTCTTGTCCCAAGGCTTCCACGTTCAAGCTTGAACTACAACTAAGTTGGTAAATGTGATTAATACACCTAAACCGTCGCTGCAGTGGAGGCGGGCAGCGAGATGGGCATGAACAAAGTAGATGGCAAAGTCGCCAGAGCTTGGTGAGATGTAATCACCAGAGGTTGGAGATGGATGCATGGTTGGGTGGCTCGCTGTAACATGTAACATGCATGCATCCATGGTCAGGCCGGAGACGTAACGTGCGATGACGTAAGGGGGGCTGTAAGGACATAGCATTTATATTTCTATGAAGGTGGAAATAGTGCTTGCCAAAAAGAAATATGAGAAAGGTACTCCACGTGAGTTTCTTAATTTTAAAGTACGCCTTTGAAAACTTAAAAAACTCTTTTGAAACATCAACGAATGGTTCGTGCTAACCCGTTGTTTTGGTTCATCAGTGTGCGTGGTAATGCCCTTCACGAAAGTGAAGTCCCACATTAATCTCGTAACACTACAAATTTACCTTTGACTTATGTGTATGTGAAACATGTTAAGTCTGCCCTTGTTAACGTGGTTTTCTGCTAAGCCCTTGTGCATTATAACGCAATGTATATAATATACACGGTGCGCTATAATTTCAAGCAAGAAAAAAAAAATATTTCTCTCGTTTTTCTGATAGGAGAGTTGTTAATTTGATTTTTCTCACTTTTTGTAATCTTGCTCTGATACCAATTTGTTGGAAAAGCAGAAGAGACAAAACAAAAAATCACACATAGAACACACAAGTAGCTACTCTTCTATTGATCACACAAAACTTGATTCTTACAATGAACTCCATGAAGGGTATTTAACCTTTTCCACAAGCAAGTTGCCTAAAATATTTTAACATGCAACCACATATTAAAAGTCATCTATCACTTAACTCTACTTAACTCAACAATTTAACACTTAACACTCAACACTTAGTTAAGTGACTCTCCAATTTAACCAACTCCTTATGTGCGAGTAATTAGGATATTTTAATCATTTTTATGACGTAATGATGGGCGAGTAATTAGTTTATTTTAATCATTTTTACTCGTCATAAGCGAGTAATCAGCTTATTTTAATAATTTTTAAAATGGAAATTGAAGAAACAGGCCAGAAATGGAAACAATAATGGGAACCGAAAGAACATTTAGTTTCTAAATTAAAAAAATTACGTTAACGACTATTGGCGGCTTTGATTACATATGTTTTAACATCATTTGAAATTCCCATGCGTTTCTCTATTTCATAATCTTCCCATGTTAAAACTCCTCTTGTGCAATGTGGATGCTTTATTCTTATAGCACAATGTTTGCGTTTTAAGTTTACCATAACAACATTGATGTTTTTATTGGATTAACAGTGTTGTTTGTAGTGTGGTGATTTTAAAATAATTTATATATATATGAAATGGTTGTGTATGAAAGTTTAATAAAACTATCTTGAATATATGTTATAAGATTACATAAATTTAATATTTAATTTGAAGTAGATAAAAGAACATGTAAAATTTGACGTATAAATGGTTACTGAAAAGTTAGTGAATTTTGACTCATAAAGCTAGAGTAATTTTAGGGAATAAATTGAAGGGACGGAGAACGCTGACAAAGAAAGATCGTTCATGCCAAACGGTTAATAAGTCCAGTAAGGATATTATAAAAGAGAGACCGTTATGTAGTGTGATTATCTCGAATTATGTTGCAACTGTATTAGCTTCTGTTGCGTGAAAATACGTTATCTTTTTCTGCTGTGTGAAAATACACGACGGGTACTTTTAAGAGTTCTGCAACATCTGCAAAATCATTATATATATATATATATATTCTGGACTACCAAAGCTGTAGAACCACAATTCCATTAGATTATTATGATTTATATATTTTAACTTTAATATTAATTATAAAAAATTTTTGTTTTGAAATATTCTCTTTTAATAATCTATTAACTAGCAGTTGTTCCAAAAGGTACAAAGAGAGGCCGATAGGATTATTAAATTGGAATTGTTGAATTTTTCTAGAAGAGTTAATTGGTTTGGGGAAAACCTTGTTTTCTTGGACTGGATCATTGTGCAATTACTTTCCGTTAGATATTTTGTTTATATCTATATTATAAGGAATGCATTGAATGTCTTATTTCATTTCTGCTATGCTTACTTATATCCTTTTCGTGCTTTTTCTTGATCAATTTGATGAAATATTCCATTATGCTTTGATCAAAGTCCTCACCTCCATATTAGTGTATATCCTGGTATTAGTGTATATCCTGGTAAGTTCAAAGCTTGAAAGCCAACCAAAAAGGTAAATGATAACCACTGTGCACGTATTCAAATTCGTAATGTAAAACAGCCAGACAGAGTTCAGACAGATAACCTCCAAGATGTGTATCACCGTTTGTAGCCAAAACCTCAAAAACTCTGTTGTCAATAGTCAGAACGCTGACATCAAACATGCCACCGCCAAGATCAAAAACAACAATATTTTTCTCTCCACCCTTCTTGTCCAAGCCATAAGCTATTGCTGCAGCTGTGGGTTTGTTGATAATAGGAGCTACATTCAAGCGAGCAATAACACCAACATCCTTCGTTGCTTGGTGTTGTGCATCAGTAAAATAAGTTGTGAAAGCCCACAAGTTAACAGTCACAATGCAGTCAACAATTGGTTACCCACAAATTTGACTTGGTATGTCTGGGTGAGTCAACTTAGCAGACCCAGCTGGGTCTGACTGACTGGGACAGGCCATGCCCTCAGACCCAACAGTTACAAAATTACTGGAAAAACAAGCACAAATTTGACTCACTGAGTCTGAACAAGTCGACTTAGCAAACCCAGCACCTCAGACCCAACCAGGTCTAGTAACAGATTTGCTTTTCTCCAGTGTTTTAACAAACTCAATACAATGCATTTTCAATAAGATAACTACAGAGACTCCATTAATGCTATTGCCTACACATTGAAACCTGATTTTACAAAAAGTGAAATAATTATAGAATGACTAAAAACATGCCTACACATTGAAACCTGATTTTACAAAAAGTGAAATAATTATAGAATGACTAAAAACATCGTGCACAAATCTAGCAGACTTGCTGAGATCCCCTGATTTTACAAAAAGTGAAATAATTATAGAATGACTAAAAACATCGTGCACAAATCTAGCAGACTTGCTGAGATCTAAGAAAAGGAATGTACCTCGAAGAACATTATAATTACAGATCACTGATTGTTTAATTTATGACTAAAGCAATTACATGGAAACAAAATATACAAACTTATCATATCAAACATCTTAAAAAGGGTACAGAGGGAATTGAATTGTGAGAATCCATCAAAAGCAGCTTCACACTACACTTATCGCTAAACAATATGATACAAACTTGTAAATTACCATAGTACCTCATCAATTACTTTGCACAATGACGAACATGTGTGTATTTCAGTTTATTATGATTTGACTTTTCCTTCCCCATAGTAGCTATATTTATCAAAAAGAAAAGTTCTATAACAGAATTAATACAGAATATTGTTGAAGGCACTATGAAGATTGATGAAATGATTTTAAATAAAACAGATATCAATTTCATGATGAAACCATACATGGTTGATTTGTAAAAGGTGAATGTTTCACGATTCTCATATTCATACGTTTTTCTCTCGTTTTTGGAGCTTTTCTCCATTTATATATTTTTTATCCGTTTTATCAAGTCAATTTGAAGGAGGATGTAACTACTTTGGCTAGAGCAATGGGAGACTGTGACATAAGATTTCAACAGAGCAGTAGAAGATGCATCTCACAAATGATGCTCAAAAAGCAGATCTGCAAGTAGATTGAGTCTTGTTATCACTTAAAATAATACAAATGTCCTTGAACCAGTTGATTTCATATCCATAAATTAAACCACAGACAATCAGACAACCGTTGAGAGTTTACACTTAAGGGTAATATCATCGTATTTCGTTTTTATTTCAACAGAATTTGATTTTCAGGGTGTGCAATCCACAGTCAGGTATTGACATTGGCCAATCAAATTCTTCAAAAAAGGGGGTCTGAACAAAGAGTGTATGGAAAGGAAAGACACCTTTAAAAAAAGAAAAACTTTTCGTCATCTATTGCTACTATGCTTCACAAATGTTTTAACAGATTACAGTTCAAAGCTCCTAATAAATGAAATAGAATTATCCAAATAAATCAAATACATTCTTCTTGATCTTTTCTTAATTCAACTAACAAGAATAAGTAGCCTTACATGATTGTGAAGCTTAATTAACCACCAAAAAGTGGTCGAATGGATGCTTTCCCGCATGTTTAGTTTCCAAGTAACAGGGCTTGTTATCATGTTTTTGGTCTTGCTCACGCACCTTAGACTGATATGCTGGAGGTGCAAGGCATTAAAGGAAAAATGTTTAAACCCTCAATGCCTATCTAATTCAACGGAGTTAAGTTATTGCTGTTACAGCAGACAGAATATCTGGACAGAAATACTTTGATACATACACACACACTGCAGGTCTTCTAAGGCAAGTCAAATGGCTAGAAGATTGTAGAAGGGTCACCGGAGTCCAAATCATAAAGAAGCTGACACAGATTAGAAGATATCTCATAATATTTTCTGTTAGGTTTTAAGAAAAACTCAAATATAATCTTTTGCATACATCATCATATGTTACATCAAATCATTTGTATATGCTCTGCAACAACTGCCCGTGAAAAGGGGCATTGGAGAAAATTCCGGAGATGCAAAGCACTAAGTTTAATATCCAAATATTGCAAAAAAAGAAAACCACTTGGTCCTAAATGGAGTAACTGAGATACAGGTCTAATTAACCCTGTTTTAACATTGCTCTCCCAACAAAAAACACTTCAAAATACGATCAGGAATGCCTTCCATTAGGTTGAATAAGTGACCAACCCCAGGAAGCTCATGATAGTGGATCCAAGGAAGCTTTTCACCAATGTAACGCTGCAAAGTCACCGGCACTAATGCATCCTCATCCCCTTGCCATATATGAACTGGAACATCATTGTTAGGAAACGGGTTATTGAGTTCCAAAGGATCAAAATCCCACTTGCCAAACATGACCATCAGGTCTCGATGTAGAGACTCAAACAATCCTTGCTGCAATGCTGCCTTCAAACGCTGCAGAGGCAAATGAATCAGTAAATAAGGAGAAAGCAACTCTTGGATCCAGAATCAGGCACAGTACCAGTATCTTGTTAATTTGGAATTCTTTGTCTAATCTTAGCATTGGTTTATTGAGAAAGAGAAAAGTCAATCAACCTCAAGCAAATTCCACAATTCAATTTCGTTAAGAACAGCATAGCATTCTGACTTGACTTTTGAAAATGGTTTTTTCTAGGAAAATTAGAGATCAAGGTCTGAGATGGAAACCGAATTCAGTCAACCTCAAGCAAATTTCGAAATTCAATTTAGTTAAAAAACATAGCATTCTGACTTGCCATTTGAAAATGGTCGTTTCTAGGAGAAGCAGAGGTCAAGGTCTGAGTTGCAAACCACATAAAATAACATAAATAGACAAGAAATCATAATTCACTTTCCAAAAATAAGTGAGAGGTATAAGGCCTAGATCAAGGAAAAACAAATACTTCAGCAGATCTTCCACTTGCAGCTAATTTGTGGCCTAGCTCCGGTCATGCCTGTTCAGAGGTTTCCATGTCCCTTGAATAACGCTTGAAGAAGGAAACCATTTTTGGGTATTCCACCAATAAGTCAGCCAAGGGGTATAATAAGCAACACGAAGTGCCCATTGATCCTGTCGAGCTTGCTGATAATAAGCTTCTTTAGATAAATTAGCTGGGAAACCAGGCCACCTGTAGTTTATTACAGGTGCTAAGAGTGCAGCACCCGCTAACCTGTATTACCGTCATTCATATTTCAATGTTATTAAAAGTGCAGAATCCCAAAATTACTTAGAAAAGGATCTAACACAACCGTTGTGTTTCTTAACTATAGTCACAGAGACTGCAAAGTTCTCTGTGCACCCTATTTAGTATTAGATCAATTAATATCATAGACAATAGATGCAAAGTTGGGAAAAAAAAAGATAAGAACCTGTTTCTCCGGGTTTAAGAAGTATTGTAGCATATAATATGCTGATCCCCTGCTGTGTATCGATCCCAGTTAATTAGGACTCGACTCCATTCCCGATTTACAAATATAGAGCTTCAACATGACCTGCTGCAAAGACCCTCTTCCATGTGCCCACTTTTTCCTGACCCATCATGACCATAACATTCACAGACAAAAAATATCACTAACCTCAACCAATCACCAATGGCGTGGTTCTGTTCCTGTTCCTGTGCCTGTGCCGGTGCCGGGTTCGAGAACAGAGATGGGGCCGAAGAACCAGCAGCCCATATCTGAGATTCACCCATCATCTTCGCTGGATTCGTTCTATGGCAGTTCTGAAACTTTGGCAGACGAGAAAGAAAACAGGAGATCTCGGCACGATTTTGTCGAGTCGAAGGATTCCAACATCAAGGGTCACTGCTTGAGAACCGATTTGGCCCTCAAAAAGACAGATTTGCGGTCGTGCAGAAGACCTTCAGGAAACAAGTTAGTTAACGAGAAGAATCATCTCATACATAAGTAAAAATTAATAAAGAAATTTTTTACAACCTGGGTTGTTGTCCAACGTTTGGGTGTCGCCATAATCACTGCAAGAGCATAATAAACCCTGTTAGTTCTGAACTTTTCTACAAAATGCCTAAACTTTACATCTGTGAGCTGCTATTGCTCTGCCTCGATGTCAACCATTGATGAATGGAAGAAATCTGCGAGCGAAGCCTACATTCAACCAAGCAACTGTAAATTACTCTTGCATTATCTCAACCGGAAACTGCATTAAGGTGTTGTAAGTAGTAGAAAACCCTACCTGTAAAGATTCCATCCATTGCTCATAGAAACCTTCGCGCTGTTGCAGAGCGCCCTCAACCCTAACATCATCGCAAGAATCTACAAAGACCCTCTTCCATGTGCCCACTTTTTCCTGACCCATCATGACCATAACATTCACAGACAAAAAATATCACTAACCTCAACCAATCACCAATGGCGTGGTTCTGTTCCTGTTCCTGTGCCTGTGCCGGTGCCGGGTTCGAGAACAGAGCCGGGGCCGAAGAACCAGCAGCCCATATCTGAGATTCACCCATCATCTTCGCTGGATTCGTTCTATGGCAGTTCTGAAACTTTGGCAGACGAGAAAGAAAACAGGAGATCTCGACACGATTTTGTCGAGTCGAAGGATTCCAACATCAAGGGTCACCGCTTGAGAACCGATTTGGCCCTCAAAAAGACAAATTTGCGGTCGTGCAGAAGACCTTCAGGAAACAAGTTAGTTAACGAGAAGAATCATCTCATACATAAGTAAAAAATAACAAAGAAATTTTTTACAACCTGGGTTGTTGTCCAACGTTTGGGTGTCGCCATAATCACTGCAAGAGCATAATAAACCCTGTTAGTTCTGAACTTTTCTACAAAATGCCTAAACTTTACATCTGTGAGCTGCTATTGCTCTGCCTCGATGTCAACCATTGATGAATGGAAGAAATCTGTGAGCGAAGCCTACATTCAACCAAGCAACTGTAAATTACTCTCGCATTATCTCAACCGGAAACTGCATTAAGGTGTTGTAAGTAGTAGAAAACCCTACCTGTAAAGATTCCATCCATTGCTCATAGAAACCTTCACGCTGTTGCAGAGCGCCCTCAACCCTAACATCATCGCAAGAATGCCCATCGGACGCGGAGCTTGTGGGCGAAGTGGTTACCTCAACCATCTCGCTGGAAGCCTAACCCTCAGATCAATACCATAGGTTAACGAAGTATGGTACCGTGAAAGGTAGCGTGGCAACACCAGCTTAGATCAAATAAACTTCGAGGATTTTATGCCACGTGTCAACATGAGAATGAAAGGGACGACGAAGGTCCCTTTCAAAGGAAAGGCCTATCGGCCTAAAAATAAATAGTAATTTTAAGGAAATTAAAATTTATAAGGAAATTAAAATTTAAAATGATTTTTTTAAATTAAAATTTTATTTTTATTATTAATAAAATCAATTTTAAGTATTATTTAATATAAATTTAATATTTTTATTAATATTATTATTAATTATTGTAAATAAATGATCTTAAATGAATTATTAATTAATTTTAATAAAATTTATTTGGTCAACTATAATTGAATATGGTTAAACATGCTCAACCATGTTCAAATATGCTCAATTAATATCAAGCATCGTTCATCATGATCAACCATGTTCACAACGATCTTCGATGGTCAAGTATGCTCCACCATAATCAACCATGGTCACAATGAGTAATCAATGCCTTTATAGTGAACCATGATCAATGATGGTTAATCATGCTTGAATATGGTAGACAATGGTCTATGTCTTTATGGTCAACCATAGTCAACCATGGTCAACCAAAATCAACCATGGTCAACGATAGTCACCCATAATTAACCGTGGTTGAATTTCATCAACCATGATCAACCTTGATTAAAATATTCTTCATCATGATCAACGATGATGGTCAACCATGAGCAATCATGGTCAACCATGGACAATCATGGTCAACCATGCACAATCATGGTCAACCATGGACAATCATGGTCAACCATGATCAATCATGGTCAACCATGTTTTATAAAATCAAAGATGGCCAACCATGGTCGAACGTCTCATTGTCACAAAGATTGGCTCGATATGGAAATTAGTTATGTTTAACCATGGTCCAATGTCACATTGTGACAAAGAATGTCTCCATATGAAAATCAATCATGATCAAGGAGGATCTACCATGGTCCAACATCACATGTGATGAGGATTATCTTAATATGGAATTCAACCATGGCCAACGATGTATATTTAAGGGTTTATAATATTTATTTTACGGTTTATATACATTGGGTTTATACTTTTTATCCCTTGTGTTTATTATTCCCTTAGGTTTATAATATAAATAGATTGGGTTTATTGATCTAAGTGTTCATATTCCTAGGTTTTAATATTACTCACTTAGGTTTATAGTCCCTTCGATTTCTAGTATTTATCCCTAGGGTTTATTATTCCCTTAGATTTATAATATCAATCATTGTTAACCATGGTCAATGTCGCATTGCGATAGATTGTCTCAATATAAGAACCAATCATGGTCAATCATGGTCCAACGTTGCATTGTGATAAGGATTGTCTCGACATGGAAATCAACCATGCTCAACCATGGTTCACCATGTTTATTTTTGGGTTTATAATATTTATATTAGAGTTTATATACCTTGGGTTTGTAATTGATGTCACATTATGACAGAGACTACCTCAATATGATAATCATCATCAACCATGGTAAATGATGGTAACCTTGGTGAACCATGGTCAACCATGTTTTATAAAATCAAACATGGTCATCCATGGTCAATCATGATCAACTATAGTCAAAGGTCGCATTGTCACAAAGATTGTGTTGATATGAAAATCAACCATGGTTAAGCATGGTCAAGCATGGTCTAACGTCGCATTGTGACAAGGATTGTCTCAATATGAAATTCAACCTCCGTCAACCATTGTCAACGATGTTTATTTTACTGTTTTATAATATTCATCTTAAGATTTATATACTGTGGGTTTATAATATTTGTCCCTCGGGTATAATATTATTCCCTTGGGTTCATAATCCCTTTGGGTTTTAGTATTCATCCCTTTGGTTTATTATTCCCTCGGCTTTATAATATCAATCATTGTTAACCATCGTCAATATTGCATTGTGATAGATTGTCTCGATATAGAAATCAATCATTGTCAATCATGGTCCATCATTGCATTGTGACAAGGATTGTCTCAATATGGAAATAAACTATCCTCAACCATGGCCTAACATGTTTAATTTAGGGTTTATAATATTTATCTTAGAGTTTATATACCTTGGGTTTATAATTTATGTCACATTATGACAAAGATTGTCTCAATATGATAATCATTGCCAACAATGGAAAATAATGGTCAACCTTCGTGAACCATGGTCAACCCTGTTTTATAAAATCAAACATAGTCATTCATGGTTAATCATGGTCAACTATGGTCAAAGGTCGCATTGTCACAAATATTGTGTTGATATGAAAATCAACCATGGTTAAGAATGGTCAACCATTATCTAACGTCAGATTGTGACAAGGATTGTCTCAATATGAAAATGAACCATGATCAACCATTGTCAACGATGTTTATTTTAGTGTTTACAATATTTATCTTAAGATTTATATAATTTGGGTTGAAAATATCTGTCCCTTGGGTTTAATATTATTCCCTTGGGTTCACAATCCATTTGGGGTTTAGAATTAATTCCTTTGGTTTATTATTCCCATGGGTTTGTAATATCAAGGTCTTGGGTTTATTATTCCATTGGGTTTATAATATCAATCATGGTGAACCATGGTCAATCATAGCCAACCATGGTCAACCATGGTTGAATGTCGCATTGTGACAATGAATGTGTCAATATGAAAATCAGTCATGGTCAATAATAGTGCAATGTCACATTGCCACTGATTGTCTTGATATGAAAATCAATCATGGTCAGCCATGGTCCAACGTCACATTGCGACAAAGATTGTCTCAATATGGAAATCAAACATGCTCAACCATACTCAACCATGTTTATTTTAGGCTTTATAATATTTATCTTAGGGTTTTTATACCTTGGGTTTATAATTTACGTCACATTAACATAGATTGTCTCAATATGATAATATTCCTCAACCATGGTTAACATCAACCATGGTCAACAATGTTTTGTAAAATCAAACATGGTCATCCATGGTCAATCATGGTTAACCATGGTTGAACATCACATTGTCACAAAGATTGTGTTGATATGAAAATCAGTGATGGTTAAGCATGTACAACCATGGTCAAACGTCACATTGTGATAAGGATTGTCTCAATATGAAAATCAACCATGGTCAACCATTGTCAATGATGTTTATTTTAGTGTTTATAATATTTATCTTAGTCTTTATATACCTTCAGTTTATAATATTTGTCCCTTGGTTTTTTTATTATTCCCTTGGGTTTATAATATCAATCATTGCCAACGATGGTCAACCATGTTTATTTTATTTTAGGGTTTATAATATTTATCTTAGGGTTTATCTACCTTATGATTTTAATATTAATCATTATGTTTTATTATTCCCTTTGGTTTATATTATTGATCACGGCGAACCATGGTCCAACATCACATTATTACAAATATTGTCTCAATTTTGAGAATTAACCATGGTGAACGATGGTTCAATGTCGCATTGTGACAAATATTTTGTCAATTTGAAAATCAGCCATGGTTAACCATGATCCAATGTCACATTGTGACAAGGATTCTCTCAATATGGAAACCAACCAAGGTCAACTATGGTTAACCATGCTTATTTTAGGGTTTATAATATTTAACTTTGAGTTTATATATCTAGGGTTTATAATTTACATCACATTATGACAATCTCAATATGATAATCATCTTCAACCATGGTAAATCATGGTCAACCTTGGTGAACCATGGTCAACCATGTTTTATAAAATTAAACATTGTCATCCATGGTCAATCACGGTCAACTATGGTTGAAGGTCACATGTCACAAAGATTGTATTGATATGAAAATCAACCATGGTTAAGCATGGTCAACCATGATCTAACGTCATATTGTGACAAGGATTGTCCCAATATGAAAATCAACCATGATCAACCATTGTCAACGATGTTTATTTTAGTGTTTACAATATTTATCTTAAGATTTATATAATTTGGGTTTATAATATTTGTCCCTTGGGTTTAATATTATTCCCTTGGGTTCATAATCCCTTTGGGTTAATCCCTTTAGTTTATTATTCCCTTGGGCTTATAATATCAATGCCTTGGGTTTATAATATTAATCATGGTCAACCATGGTCAATCATACCCAGCCATGGTCAACCATGGTCAAATGTCACATTGTGACAATGATTGGCTCAATATGAATATCAACCATGGTCAACCATAGTGCAACGTCACATTGCGACATATTGTCCTCATATGAACATTAATCATGGTCAAGCATTGTCAACCATGGTCCGTAGTTGCATTGTGACAAAGTTTGTCTTAATATAGAAATCAACCATACTCAACCATGGTCGACCATGTTTATTTTAGGGTCTATAATATTTATCGTAGGGTTTATATACCTTGGGTTTATAATTTACGTTGCATTGACAAATATTGTCTCAATATGATAATCATTGTCAACCACAGTCAACAATGGTTAATCATGGTCAACCTTGATCAACCATGGTCAACCATGTCTTATAAAATCAAACATGGTAATCTATGGTCAATCATGGTCACCCACGGTCGAACGTCACATTGTCACAAAGATTGTGTTGATATGAAAATCAATGATGGTTAAGCATGGTCAACCATGGTCGAATGTTGCATTTTGACAATGTTTTCCTAAATATGAAAATCAACAATTTCCAACCATTGTCAACAATGTTTATTTTGGTGTTTATAACATTTATCTTAGTCTTTCTATACCTTGTATTTATATCATTTGTCCCTTAGGTTTAATATTATTCCCTTGGGGTTTTGATATCAATCCCCTCGATTTTTTATTCCCTTGCGTTTATAATTATTATTACGTTAGGTTTATAATATCAATCATGGTCAACCATGGTCAATCATAGCCAACAATGGTTAACCATGATCGAATGTCACATTGTGACTAAGATTATCTCAATATGAAAATCAACCATGCTCAACCATGCTCCAACATCGCATTGTAACAAAGATTGTCCTTATATGAAAATAAATCATGGTGTAGCATGGTCAACCATGGTCTAATGTCACATTGTGGC
Organism: Pinus taeda; assembly: GCA_000404065.3. Lineage (NCBI taxonomy): Eukaryota > Viridiplantae > Streptophyta > Pinopsida > Pinales > Pinaceae > Pinus > Pinus taeda. The sequence continues at coordinate 44,966 of APFE031044811.1, forward strand.
AAGGATTTTCTCAAACATGGTCAACCATGTTTATTTTAGGGTTTACAATATTTATCTTAGGGTTTATGTATTCTTGGTTTATAATTTTTATCCCTAGTGTTTATTATTCCCTTGGGTTTATAATATCAATCCCTTGGGTATATATTATTCATATGGTTTATAACATTAATATTTGGGTTTAATATAAATCCATTGGGTTTATAATCATGGTCAACCTCGGTCCAACGTCAGATTGTGATAAATATTTTCTCATTATGAAAATCAACCATGGTCCAACGTCGCATTGTTACAAAGATTGTGTGCATATTAAAATCATTCATGGTCAACCATCGTCCAATGTCTCATTGTGACAAGTATTGTCTCAATATGGAAATCAACCATGATCAATCATGTTTATTTTAGGGTTTTTAATATTTATCTTTGAGTTTATATAACTTGGGTTTATAATTTACGTCGCATTTATGACAAAGACTGTCTCAATATGATAATCATCGTCAACCATGGTAAATCATGGTCAACCTTGGTGAACCATGGTCAACCATTTTTTATAAAATGAAACATGGTCATCCATATTTAATCTTGGTCAATTATGGTCGAAAGGTCACATTGTCACAAAAATTGTGTTGATATGACAATCATTCATGGTTAAGCATATTCAACCATGGCACAACGTTGCATTGTGGAAACGCTTGTCTTAATATGAAAATCAACAATGGTCAACCATTGTCAACGATGTTCATTTTAGTGTTTAATATTTATCTTAATGTTTATATTCTTTTGGTTTATAATATTTATCCCTTGGCTTTAATATTTTTCCCTTGGTTTTATAATATCAATGGCTTGGGTATATTATTCCCTTGGCTTTATAATATCAATCATGGTCAACCATGGTCAACCATAGCCAACCATGGTCAACCATAGTCGAATGTCTCATTGTGACAATACTTGTCTCAGTATGAAAATCATCCATTTTCAACCATAGTGCAATGTCAAATTGCAATAGATTGTCTCAATATGAAAATCCATCGTGGTCAAGCATCATCAACCATGGTTCAATGTCACATTATGACGAAGAGTGTCTTAATATGGAAATCAACAATGATCATCCATGCTCAACCATTTTTATTTTATGTTTTATAATATTTATCTTAGGGTTGATATACCTTGGGTTTATAATTTAGGTCGCATTGACAAAGATTGTCTTAATATGATAATCATACTCAACCACGGTCAACCATGGTCAATTGATGTAGGAGAATAAGGCTTGAAGACAAATTCCAAGAATTATTCCAAAAAATACAAAAAAAATATAACAGGCAAAGGAGTGGGATCTTTTAGACATCAATTTCCATGTTTTTCTAGTTAATTATAGAGCTAGAATATAGGATTTGATCATGATGTAATAAGTTTTAGTTAGTTAGCTGTAGTGGAGATTCTCGAGGAGGATGCCTCGCAGGATAGATAGGGTTAATAAATTTTAGCCTTTGAATTAGGATCTCGTTGTTAGGATGAACCAATACTTAAGTAATTTTCACACTATTGTAAGGGGATTTTTGACTATGGAAGAAATTTGGCTTTCCTGGAGCAAATCTAGTAAAGTAGGAAAATTTAGTTTCTGTGTATGTGGATGAGAAATTCTATGTCAAATTCCGAAGGATAATCCCCTTCAAAATCGTTGTGTTATTGTAAAATTCGAAGTTTAATTGGTGTTCTGTAAGATTGAATGAAATTGTGTTGACTGGGTTAAATTCCATGTTTTCCTTTTAACTGAGTTTCTCGTGAATTCTAAGTGTGGAGCAGATGATTGAGATCAGTGGAGAAAGACTATGAATGGAACGCGTGAAGATTTTATTTGGACTGCTATATGTCGATCAAGGCAGATCAACGGTGTCCGTGCATAGAAGTTAACCGAAACTTAATGAGTCGAAGCGGTTGGAGAAACCCACAAGTGGACTTCGGGCAGAAGAAATTCCGTAAGCAGTATTTTCCGATTGGCTCTGATTCCATATACATCACGACACGTATGTTAGGTCCCTATAATACTGGTGATGCCCCCATTAATATTGTAGTTATATCCCTTATTAATATTGTTGTGCCCCTATTGTCCCAATATTGTTATTACTGTGCCCCATAGAATCCCTCTATTGTTATTTTTGTGCCTTTATATTATTATTGTTAGGTTGGATTGGTTATATTGTGAACCCTTAGACTCCTATATAATAAAAGGAGGTTTTGTCATTTGAATCATCCAAGAATTTTTCATTTATGTTAATGTAAAGGTGGTTGCCCCCTCGAAGAGGCTGAATTCTAAGGCATTGATCTATCTTTTCTATCTTTTTGTGAGCTAGTTTCATAGCATTTGGTATTAGAGCTTTGGATTCTAGGGTTTCGCTACTCCAAATAGGTCATCGTGCCATTTTCGCTATAATTTTTTTTTTCTACGATGTTTCAGAAGAAAAAAAGAAAACCATTTGAGAATAAATCACACTGAACCTTGGGTCTGAAGTTCAGAGCTTTTCGCGCTATATTTCTAGAGATATGATCAGAGGAAGTTGGTCTTTTTGTAGACTCCTGAATTACATTCCAAATAGGTGACCTGGGGAAAATCGTCATAGCTTTCTCTCTGAGCATCAGATTGAAATTTTGTAAGAAGGTACAAAAAGAGGACGAAAGTTAGTTTCTTGTATATATGTTTCAGAGCCAAAGTTCAAAACAGTGACACGTGGCACTTCATACAAGTTCGCTCTTCTCGAGAGGTCTATGATCGGGTCATCTTGGGAGATTGTCCATAACTCTTCCTTGGAGAATCCAATTTGGATCATATTGGTGGCATTGAAAAGAGAACGCAGAGGGCTACTACAAGTCACAATTTTAGAATTAGATGATCAGAAATTATAGAGATACATCAGATTCAATATCAAGCACTTATAAAGTGAAAAAAGGTGTGTAGCTTTTTTAAAATTTTTGCATAAGCTTGGTTTGAAAAATTAGTTTGAAGGCATTCAAAGGGCATAGTAAAGCATTATTATCGCTAATTGATGCCCCGAGGAATTAAAATGCAAACACCTAGTAAGAAACCTGAAAGCTCTAGCATGACTCATGAAGAAGGGGAAGAAATGCAACATGATATATCAAAATTATGAGACCAAGTGCAACATGTGTCACTTGCACAAAAAGTAACAGAATCTAAGATGGATGGTTTAAAGAAAGATGTAGAAGCTAAGATGGATGGTTTAAAGAAAGGTGTAGAAGCTAAGATGGATTGTTTAAAGAAAGGTGTAGAAGCTAAGATGGATTGCATGGATGCTAAAATGAATGGCATGGACACTAAAATGGATGGCATGGATGATAATATGGAAGAATTAAAGATAAATTTGAATAAGTTGCTACAAGAAATAGTCACTAATGGTGAAAGGGTAGTAAAGGAAACTCATGATGAGAATAAAAGAAATTTTAATATTGACTCCATAGACTCTAATGTTGCATCGAAGAGCCACCATATTGCAAAAATAAATATGAGGAAGTTTGATGGCAAGGATCCCGCAACATGGATATTACAGATGGAGCAATTTTTCGATCTCAATAGTGTGCAAAACACACAAAAGGTACATATTGTAACTTTATATTTGGAACCAAATCAGTTTGTATGGTATCAATGGCTTTGCTCTCGTCAACAAATTATCACTTGGGAAATTTTTACAGAAGAATTGACAACACATTATGAGGATACAAAAATAAACACTTTTTTTAGCCAATCGATAAGTCTCAAACAAAAGGATTCAATAATGGAGCACATTGAGGAGTTCCAAAAATTGAACATAAGGGTAAAAAATATTGCAGAGGAGCATAGGATTGATGAGTTCATAGGGATTTTAAAGGATAATATCCAACATGATGTTCACCTTTGGGAACCTGATTCATTAGAGAACGCATTCAGGTTATCAAGAAAAATGGAAAGAAAAATTATGGCAACTAGGAAGCATACCACTCACAACTATAAAGATGGAAGTGTTGTTGTCCCTGGCCTTACACAACCTATAAGGTTGACACCACAACAATTGGAAGAAAAAAGAGCAAAAGGGATTTGTCACAATTGTGATACCAAATACACTAAAGGTCATAAGTGTGTGGAGAAGAAATTATTCTACATAGATTGTGAAGAGGAAGAAGAAAAGGAGCAAGAAAGGTCAAAAGAAGAGGATATACTCCAAGAACAAAGCCTAGATGAAGAACAAATAAATCCGACCATATCTTGTAATGCACTGGCGGGAATTACCACTCCTCAAACCATCAAGATAGAACGACAAATCAAGAAGAAAAAGGTAATAGTTTCGATTGATTCAGGAAGCACCCACAATTTTATTCATTGTAAGGTAGCAAAAGAATTGAATTTCTTCCTATATCCAGCACCAGAGTGTCAAGTGATGATTACAAATGGAGGAACAATAAATTGCTCTGGAAAGTGCCATAATATCAAGCTATCCATGGGAGAATATGTATTGACTAGCCCAATGCTTTCCATTCCAATGTGAGGTGTTGATGTTGTACTAGGAGTCCAATGGCTACAATCCCTGGGTACAATAGCTTTTAATTTTCAAGAACTTTTCATGAAATTTTCTACGGAAGGAAAGGAAATTGAATTAAGTGGTATTGCAGGGAAACCAGGAAAGGTAATAAGCTCTAATGGTATGACAAAGCTTCTAAAAAACGAGCAAAAAGGTGTAATTGCACAATTATCCTCGCTAGATTTATCCACATCAGAATCATCTATTTCTCCAGATCTCAAAAAATTCATGGACAATCATTCCAGGGTATTTGAGACTCCCAAAGGTCTCCCACCTATGCGTGATCAGGATCATGCTATTCATCTGATTCCAGGAAGTGATCCTTCGAACATCAGGCCGTACAGATATCCCTATGTCCAAAAGAGTGAAATTGAACGTATGGTTGCAGAAATGCTTTTGGCTGGTATAATTCAACTGAGTCAAAGTTCTTTCTCTGCTCCAGTAGTATTGGTTCACAAGAAGGATGGATCATGGCGCATGTGTCCAGATTATAGGGAGCTCAAAAAGCTTACTATTAAAGATAAGTTCCCCATTCCTGTCATTGATGAATTACTCGATGAATTTCATGGAACAATTTACTTCACCAAGTTGGATCTTCGTTCAGGATATCATCAAATCAGAATGAAGATTGAAGACATTCCGAAAACAACATTTTGAACTCATGAGGGTCATTATGAATTTTTGGTCATGCCTTTTGGCCTTACCAATGCACCTTCTACATTTCAAGGTTTGATGAATTCCATTTTCAAACCCTTCCTTAAAAATTTGTGTTAGTATTTTTTGTATACTAATCTACAACAAGTCTTGGAAGGATCATGTTGAACACGTTGACAAGGTGCTACAACTATTGGAGGAGAAACAATTATATGCAAAAAGATCCAAATGTTTCTTTGGAGTACAAGAGGTGGAATATCTGGGTCATATTGTATCTCATGAAGGAGTTAAGGTAAACCCTAGCAAAATTAAAGCCATTAAGTAATGGAAAATCCCCACATCCATAAAGCATCTGCAATGATTTATCGGGTTGACAAGGTATTATTGCATGTTCGTTAAGAATTATGGGAGAATAACAGCACCTCTAACAACATTATTGAAGAAAGATGCATTTTCATGGACTCCAGAATCAATAAAGGCCTTCAAACATCTTAAAGAGGCAATGTGCCAAGCAATGGTCTTAGCTACACCGGACTTCACAAAAACCTTTATTGTGGAATGTGATGCTTCAGGAAATGGAATTGGTGCTATTTTAATGCAAGATGAAAGACCCATTGCTTTCGAAAGTCTTCCAATCAAGGGAAAGTATTTACACAAAGATATTTATGAGAAGGAAATGTTGGCAATACTACATGCACTTAAGAAATGGCGACCCTACCTAATAGAAAGGCACTTCAAGGTAAAAACGGATCATGATAGCCTTAAATAATTTTTAGAACAAAGATTATCCTCTAAAGAGCAAAAAAAATGGGTCACAAAGATGTTGGGTTATGACTTTGAAATCATCTACAAAAAAGGGAAGAAAAATGTTGTCGCAGATACACTCTCAAGAAAGGATGAGGACGTGGAAGCATTTTTGTGCACCATTTCTATTATCCAACCAGATTGGATAAACGAAGCAAGGGAGGAATGGAAGAATGATGAAGAAGTGGGGCCACTTATTCGAAATTCACAACATGATTCTAGTACATCTGATACAATTAGTTGGAAAAAGGATTCATTATGGTACAAAGGTCGCTTGAACCTCTGTAATAATTCCCAACTCAAACAAAAAATTATTATGGAATTGTACACTCCTCCCTTAGGAGGGCATTCAAAATTTTTAAAAACATACCACAGGGTTAAGCAGGAATTTTTTGGGTTGGCCTTAAATCAGATATTCAAAAGTTTGTGGTAGAATGTTTGGTTTTACAACAAAATAAAGTTGAAAGAATTAAGACCCTAGGTCTATTACAACCTTTATCCATTCCAAGCCAATGTTGGGAGGAGGTTTCAATGGACTTTATCATAGGTTTACCCAAGTTTGAAGGAAAGAGTGTCATCATGGTGGTAGTTGACAGACTTACCAAGTATGCACATTTTTGTGCATTATCACATCCATTTAAAGCTAGTATAGTTGCTACTGCATTTATGGAAACAATTCAAAAGCTACATGGAAACCCAAAGATTATTGTAAGTGACAGAGATCCCATTTTCAATGAAATTTTTGGACAAAATTGTTTTCTTGTCTTGGTACTCAATTAGCTCATAGCTCATCTCATCATCCTCAATTTGATGGGCAAACTGAGATAGTGAACAAATGTTTGGAAGGATATCTTCGTTGCTTTGTATCTGATAAACAGGCACAATGGGTCAAATGGTTGCCTCTGGCTGAATGGTGGTATAATACTTCCTTCCATACGGTAGCAAAAATGACCCCATTTATGGCACTTTATGGATATCAGCCACCATCCATCACATCATATTTAAGAGAAAATTCTAAGGTTCAAGCAGTGGAACATCACATTGAGTATTAACAACAAGTTCTCCAACTCTTAAAGGATAACCTCGTGTTGGCGCAGAATAGAATGAAACAACAGGCAGATCAACATCGCAACGAAAGAAGTTTTGATGTAGATGACTGGGTATTCCTACGACTACAACCATATAAACAAATGTCCCTCAAGCAAGCTAAGAAGGATAATAAATTATCACCAAAGTATTATGGTATGTACAAGGTGTTGCAAAAGATTGGTACTATGGCATACAAATTGGATCTTCCTGCAACTTCTCGAGTACACCCAGTTTTCCATGTTTCATGTTTAAAGAAGGTTATAGGCGACAAGCTCCCAATTCAAACAATATTGACAAAACATGACGAGGAAGGAAAAATTATATTGGAACTAGAAGTAGTTATAGAAACAAGAACTCGACAGCTACAAAATTGATCAATTTTGGAGTATCTCATCAAGTGGAAGAACTTATCCGCTAAAGATTCCACATGGGAGGATGATAATTTTATACAAAATCTTCTAGAACTACCAAAGCGTTAAGGACAACACTTTTTTGAAGGAGAGGGGCTTGTTGTGTCCCTATAATACTTGTGATTCACCCATTACTATCGTAGTTGTATCCCTTATTAATATTTTTGTGCCCCTATTAGCCCCATATTGTTATTAATGTGCCCCATAGAATCCCTCTATTGTTTTTTTTGTGTCTTTATATTTTCATTGTTAGGTCAGCTTGGTTATATTGTGAACCCTTAGACTCCTATATATAGGAATGAGGTTTTGTCATTTGAATCATCGAAGAATTATTCATTTGTGTAATGTAAAGGAGGTTGCCCCCTCGAAGAGTCTAAATTCTAAGGCGTTGATATATCTTGTCTATCTTTTTGTGAGTTGGTTTCATAACACCACACCTCAGCTAACCTTCATGACCATGTCACCCATGTTCTCATCAGAAAAAATAAAATTAGAAAATATGAAAAAGAAATAAAGAAAAAATAACATCAAAAAGGGGCATCCCAACAACAACCTACCTCACTTGCCACTCCTTAACCACACCTTCCACTCCTTCGAATACCCATTCAACTTTAGAGCAGAGAAAATATGTGGAGATTCAAGAAAAAGGCAGCTACATGACTTCCTATAGAAATCATGTAGGAAATCCTGTAGCAGCCTATTCCATAGAAAAGATCACAACAACTGCAACCCACTTTCAGCACAATAAATATAGGAATAAAGAAGCTCCTCATGATCTCAGCAACATCAAGAGCTCAATAGCAACAAAAGCTAGAACCTATACATCATCAAAGAAACAAACCACCAACAAAAGAAGAAAAAACAATTGAGCATATGCAACTAGGTCAAGAACAACAAATTGACACCACTCTCTAACATCAATCAACAAGGCAAAGGACCAAAATGTATGTCATCTCACCAATACTCCCTCATATGTACGAATATGATTAAAATGTAGGAATGTGTAGGAAGTTTATTTATAAGTGAAGGTGGCCAATTAAATTGGTCACCCTCAGTCCGATAACGAAAAGTAAAGGGTTAGTCAAACTGCACATGTGGCAAGGTCACATCAAAAAAGGGGTAATGAATCGAAAAGTGGTTAAGTTATAGTGAATATAAGTGGGAGATGATTATGAGGAAAGGTGGTATGATGAACTTGTAGTGAGACCAACATTCCAAAAGGAGGTATTTGTACCCAGCCAACCAACACATCACCCAACAAAATCATCCATAAATAGAAATAATGACTAGTTCCCATGCAAAGTATTTGTTATTTCGACAATCTGAAGGCCGAGGTAACCTCGAGGAGTCATCAAAGGAAAAATTTACCCTCAGCCTCCCTATAATGAGCACCTACAGCAAACAGTCAGCACCCACAAGAAACAAGAGTAGCTACAAGAAACTATAGGAAAGCTACATGATATAGGGAGAATTATCACACATTTTTGTAGGTAGATATCGAGGGCCATAAATTCAAGAATTCTCATCACTAGAGAATAGGAAAGGAAGGTAGGTGCCATACTTTCTGTGTTTTTCATATGTAGAAGTAAAGGAAGAAATCCTCATTTCTTTTAATTATTTATTTGCAATACACATAGAGATAGATAGATTTATGTGAAAGTTAATGAAGGGTAAACTCAGAACCCTCATCACCTACAAAAGTTCTTAAACTATAGCCACCCAAACCTCATTCAGGAAAAAAAATTGCAAGAAAAATATGACAGGGGGTTTCAACAAAAGAGAGCCCACAAGCACAACCAGAATACAACAACATCCTCTTGTGATAGAAATATTTACAAGGCATCAATGGTTGGGGTTCTTTGAGATACTGAGGGGATATGGTGATGATGTGGCTAGGGAATTTGAAATTTCACTCATACCTTTAGCTAGATCAAGTGCCATTGTTGTAGTGAGGTGTTTGTCAGTAACAATTACCCCTGAGACTATTAGAAGGATAACTACACTCCCCCTAGGATTACAGTGGAGAAAATAGGACAAAACTAACAACACTCTTGCCAAGAAGGGCTTTTTCTTGAAAGTAGAAGAACCAATTGAAGACAAAAATGGGGTTAGAAGGATATGGAACGAATTAAGTTATCACATCATCAAATATATTTCCTGTGAAGGTAGATACGATGTAGTGTATGGGTACCGTTTTAGAATGCTCCATGAGCTAAGATTTGGAGGGGAGATATCTCATCATAACAAACATAGTGTACCATAATTTTTGGTACAATAAATAATAGACATGAGCATCAAGGTACAAGAATGGAAACATCAACATCTAGCACATCATGGGTTGATCAAAATCATCTTGGAAGATTCTCTAAACAATTTGAGAATCCCTATTATATGGTCAACATTTGCAGACATAAAAGAAGAAGATGAAATTCAAGCCATCAAGTATGACAGAATCCCTACTTTCATTGAGGGATAAGAATAAAAAGTGCATGAAAAAGAGGAGGTAGAAATAAATGAGACAAAGGATGAAGTACAGAAGGATGAACAAAATTATGAAAAATAGAACAGGGAAGAAGAGGAATCGCCAAGGGTGTCTCCGGAGCCTACAGATAAGGAGGCAATAACTTCTTTAACTTCCATAAGTACACCTATCAAAGCAAAGGGAAAGAGATAGAGTCAAAAACCCCTTTACTTCAAAACAAGGAAGAGCACCCAGATAAAAAAAGGGAGACCTCAAAACCCTACCAAGATTTTGATTATCATAGAGGACTCACTAAAATAATAAGAGGAAGTAGTCCCTTTAGAGAAGAAGGAAGAAGAAGAAACGTCAAAACAAGCTTCTCCTAGGTTACCAATCACCTATTTTAGGAGACTTGTCACTAGGTTAGCCTCAACAAAACAAGTTAAACAACCTTTAACCCCTTCACAAAAAGGGAAAGGTCTCCTACAGGATACACAAATAGAACTACAGGATGCAAAAACAGTCATATAGGAAGCCCTGTCAAATCTGGAAGAAACACATAGAAAAGATCAGGAAAGGATGCAAGGGAAAGGGAATGAAAAGAGGCAGAAATTACTCAGGAAACAATAGAGGGAGAGTCCTATGAGTTGAAGGATACTATCCCATAGCCAAACCTCAAGTCCTATTATAGATTCATTGAAGGGGGTAGGGTCATCCCACAAAAAATTGCCATTCCTCTATTCTTTGAACTTGAAAAAGAGAGAGTAAGGACACATCAATGGATGGAAATTGCCGAATCAAAAGGGGTAGAGGATGTATGCCACATGGAAGAGAAGCTGTGAGAAATGGGCAGAGAATTAAGTAGCATAAGGGACAGGGAAAAATGGTTAAATCTCAATTAGAGGCTAAGAACACATGGCTAAGAAAGCAGCTACACGAAAAGGAAGGCTAATTGGTAACTATGGAAAGTCTATCCATGGATCCAATTCAATGTAGGATGCCAGTAAAATCATATGTCTTATACCTCAAAGAACAATGGATGCAGTTTAAGATAAAAAACCTAGCACAAAGAGGAACTATGCCTTTCCAAGACTACAGGAAATTCATTGACCTCTGTGACCAAAGCACCCTAGAAGATATCTGAATTCTACCTACACAATTTGGCTCTAACAAATTTAAATGTGTGGGATCCCATTCAAAGCTAGGGGACTTACAACTAATGGCCTTGGCATCTTGGATGAATCATGAGGAAGCCAGAGCTACATAAATAAAAAGGGTATTGGCAAGAGAAGAAACATAACCCATTTTCATCAGAGTAGAACGTCCTAACTCAATGGTTATCATCAACACCCACAACCTCATTGATGATCCCAAGCTTGCACCAATATACTTTGTTGTACAAGATCAAGAAATCAATCATTTTGAAGACATGCTGACATTTTTCTGGGATGAAAGATAGTAAGCCTACCAAAGGAGATGGAACACCTTACCCTACAACCTAAAGATCAAATAATATCATTATCTTGATAGAATGAGGGATGCACTAGAAAGAACCCCAATGTATAAGAAAACATTACAGAGACTCAAAGTCAATTGGATTGGATTGAAGCTCAGTCCACCATTGCTATTAGGTATGTTAGAGGGGAGAAAGGAAGAAGAAGAAAGAAAGCAGTGGGAGGAGATAGAGAAGAATGTAGGGTTTTATCCATAGGAGGAGGAGACTACAATAGAAGTCTGGAATGTCAAGGAGGCAACCAAAGCAATGAAAGAGACATAGATTGAGTTGCTCAGAGGATGAGAAATTTTTTTAGTAGGGGGTCATGATGAGGCTCATCAATTGCTAAATTATATGCACCTTAATGCACCTCCATCTTACTAAAATCAACTTTTCTCATAATTCTTTACATGTTTTAATTACATTTCTAGTGGTCTAATGTGCATTGATTACAGGTTTTGGAGAAAATTTTGGCTAATCAAAGTGTAGGAAATTGAATGAGACAAGCAAGAGGGATTCTAGGAGAGAGGATCTCTCTCCTTAACTCCTCACTCACTTGAAGATTTCTCAAGCAAATCTCATCAGCTCAGAGTTGCAAGAAATCAATTCACGAGGATCATTGGCATCGAAGTCAGTGACAGTTGAAGACCAGTTGATCTCAAGATTGGGATCCAAGCCTCCTTAAATTTAAGGAAGTTGTTGGTAACTTCAGTTGTATAAATAAAGAGGTCTAGAGCCTCATTAGGATTCATATTTTTTGTTCAAAACAACTAAGCAAGATTTTTGAGTTGAAGCATTGTAACTGAGCACTCTTGTGCATTTTTTATATTTTAATGAAAATGAAAAGAATTCCCTTGATTTAGCACTGATTTGACTTAGAGGGATGAATCTCTTTGGTTAAGGCCCAAGACTAGTAGTAGAGGTTCCTCTTTTTGTATATGTATGCTTAGATTGTACTCATAATTAGTTGTTGAACTGATTTTGGCGTTGTTAATTTGCAAGTATTGGTATGGTTAATTAGGTTGCTTCCATTTGTGAATAGTTCTAATAGTAGCATCGTAGTGACAAGAAGATATTCTAGAAAGGCTATTAGTAAGTGGTTTCCACCTCATTTCCTCCTATCAGTGATCATGATTTGAGGAACACTTCCCATACAACCCAAAAAACAGAATTCTTGCTTTTCTGCATAATTTAGGGTTTCTTGATAATTAGGTCATTATATTTCAGTTTAGTAGGATAAGTTGCAATTTTCGTTTCTAATCTCTTAGGTTTTGTACTTATTTCACAACACTTTTGTATTGATTTCAAGCACTTCCATTCATGAACTTAGCAAATAAATGGTAACAACTATGTTTTCTTCTATTGAATAAACCCTTCTTGTTTATAGATGAATTTATGTATAAATGCAAACAATGATGCGTTTTGTTGTAGGAGATTCTACATTGTATGTAGACCTCATCTCATTAGCCTCATCTAATCCATATCCACTCGTGTTTGACAAAAGTCACTAAGGTCTCAATTCGAATTCTTGTTTTATAAGGAAAAGTTTCCATTTCCATTGAGCAAATCCAACCATTGTAAAGACATTGCTGGAGTTTTGAGTAGTGTCTACCACTCCCATGCCTTATTCCCTCCTTATTCACCTTTCCCAAGCTTTGTTCCACCTCCTAGACCACTCCATAATCTTTTGATCTATTCCTGTAGTAAAATAGGGGATCCTGTAGGAGAACTAGTACATCTTGTAGGAAATCCCGTAGTAGCCTGTTTTGAGCCCGAATTACGAAAAATCATCATTGAAGCCAGGATCAGGCCCCTACTTGACCTCCAAGAAATCAAAACCATTGTACCCTCTTCCTCCAAATCTATCTCCCTTTCCAAAGAACAAGGAAAGATTAACATTTACATTTATAAGGAAACAAATAAAAAATGAGTTCTTTTATATTTACTCATGGACACAACAGTTAGTACTCTCTTGATCATATTTCACGCTTAGATTATTTAAAACCTACCATGTGACAAGTAGGGTTAAAATAGGGTTCTTTTGCAAGAAAGGTGTGTTAGCAAGTAGATAGAGGATTTCATGCTACTTTGCAAATCATTTTTTCAGTCTTTCATTCTTGCAATTAGGCAGGATTTCTTTTCTCCCATTTAGGGTAAATTTCCCCTCTCCATCTGGTAATCATACTTCTTCTAGTCAATAGAAGGTTGGTTTGAGAAAACCTAGTGGTCTATCAACCCATCTAAGTAGTGACAAGAGTAGACCAATTACATCTATTTATGTATACAACACTGTCACCTCCAAGTTTTAATGAACCCTAGGTTGATGAAGTAAAGTCGGTAGCTCCAGGAGTTGCAACATCCTTTCTGCAATAATGGTGCTCATCAATAGGTTTATAGAGGAGAAGTTCCTCTATCTCATTATCTGGTTCGAGGAGTGGTGAAGAGACTGTTAAGGACTATATTGTTGTACATTGTGGACCTTGATCTCATCCAATTAAAGATGGGAAAATTGAGATAAAGGATGTGGTCCATTTTCCTCTTAGGATAATCCTGTTTATCATTGATAGATTGGCCAACAATGCTATCTTGAATTTGGCTAATAGGTTCCAAATTCAGTACACTTTAGAGTGCATAGAGATGACAATATTTAACTAGAGTGTGGGAGTACTAAAAAACATGAAAGAACAACTCACCAAGGCGAAGGATGGACGATTGAAAAACTTCAGTTATGGTTCCATTTTGATCCCATTTTCCTTAGAGAGGATTCCATTGTTCTAACCACAACATTTCTCTCTCAAGCTCTCAGATTTGAGAATCCCACAAATGAGAAGATGGGTGGATCCCATGTCTAGACATGTGGGTCCATCTTCTATGAATTTCACACCAGTCTTCTTCTGATGGATGCACATGCAAATCATTATGCTTGAAGACTATCTGTATGCTGGGATGGATTTCTATGGAGACCTATAGCTCATGCTTCCTGATGGAAAGCGATGGGGTGCCATAGGTAAAAAAAAATCATTTTGATCATTTTTTGGTTTTAAAGTTCTACAATGTTTTTTGCCTTTTCTATATATTCAAAACTAACAATCGATTTTTACATGTAGACATTGGACCCGTTCGACCAGTGGATTCATATTATCTTCAACGTGTTGGAGATCCAAAACAAGCATGAATTGGAGTACAAGTTGCTGCAGGGGGATGATAAGTTTTAAAAATTATCAATGTGGTTGAGACTCTTGCAGATGTTGAGTGACACATGGAGGGATTGACCAAGGGCATAGTTGAGACTACTATGGATCAACTCCCTATGTGACTACAACGTCATTCTATTGGTGTGCTTGGCTATATCAGCTAATTGTTGTGTAAGATGGATCACGTAGTGGCTTGCTATCATGAGAATCACTAGGATTAGTCTACTAGGAGGATATATAGCCATATTTCGACTGCATGTATATTTTTGATATGACAGGCCATATGGCCATATGTTTTCGGGCACAAGTTTTTGTAAAACCAAACTTTGATATATATATATAATATATATATATATCTATACTAATTCAATCATTGCTTTATATTCATCGATAATATTATTAGAGTGACCAATATAAATCCCTTGTAAACTCACTAAATCACCACTCGAAGCATATATAACCCATGTTGTGGAGGAAAGGTTATGAGTACTATGACTAGCACCATCAACATAACCAACATATGGTTGAAGGGATGTCAACATTTGCAAACCAAATGTAAATAGGATTAACAAAAAGTGTAGGATTCTCCTAAGGGAACACACTAGCAACACACTCAACACACTTATATACAACTATTGTCATTATGTTTCTGGTATGGTTATATGTTACAGATGTTGTACTTGATGGCAACACCCATGGCATGGCTCTCAATATGATGAGAATTAAGAAGTACGCAGGAGAAAAGTTCACGGAGTTTTATGTAGAGAAAATTTTATAAAAGTTTATTTCATGTGGAGAAAAGTTCATGGAATTTTATGCAGAGAAAAGTTTATTTCATGTGGGAAAACTTACCTTTGGTCCATGGTAATTAGTCCTTGGAATTTGAACCTATGGTTTTTGGACCATGGCATTTCGACAGACATGTTGATCCCTAGTATTGAGTTGATGGTATTGGTTTGTTATGGTTTTGGCCCATGGTATTGGTCCATGATTTGAGGAAGAGCTTGCCTATATAAAGCAAAGGAGATCATTTGGCTTGGGTATGTTTTTTTGGGTTGAATATCTTAAGATCTGAAATATTGGGTTATTGTTTCAAAAGCTCGATCTATATGAAAGTGAAGTGGAAAGTGAATCTGTGAAGGGTGATCTCTCGAGCACTGCAGCTGCGGAAGTGCAGAGGCGCCGCAGGAGACACCACAGGAGGCGCCGCAGGAGACGCCGCAGGAGGTGCCGCAGGAGAGGCCGCAGGAGACGCCGCAGGAGGCGCCGCAGGAGACGCTGCAGAAGGCGCCACAGGAGACGCCACAAAAGGCGCCGCAGGAGACGCCGCAGGAGGCGCCACAGGAGGCACCGCAGGAGACGCCGCAGAAGGCGCCATAGGAGACGCCATAGAAGGCGCCGCAGGAGACGCCGCAGGAGACGCCACAGGAGGCGCCGCAGGAGAAGCCACAGGAGGCGCCACAGGAGACGCCGCAGGAGGCGCTGCAGGAGACGCCGCAGGAGATGCCGCAGAAGGCTCCACAGGAGACACCACAGGAGGCGCCGCGGGAGACGCCGCAGGAGACGCCACAGGAGGCGCCGTAGGAGACGCCACAAGAGGCGCCGTAGGAGATGCCGCAGAAGGCGCTGCAGGAGACGCCACAAGAGACGCCGCAGGAGACGCCGCAGGAGGCGCCACTAGGAGATGCCGCAGAAGGTGCCACAGGAGATGCCACAGAAGGTGCCGCAGGAGACGCCACAGGAGGCGACGTAGGCGACGCCACAGGAGGTGCCGCAGGAGACGCCGCAGGAGACGCCGCAGGAGGCGCCGCAAGAGACGCCGCAGGAGATGCCATAGGAGGCGCCGCAGGAGACGCCGCAGGAGGTGCCACAGGAGACGCCGCAGAAGGCGCCACAGGAGGCACCGCAGGAGATGCTGCAGGAGGCACCACAGAAGACGCTGCAGGAGGCGCCACAGGAGACGCCACAAAAGGTGTTCTGGGTTTAGTTTTCTGTTATTGTGGATCTGGTTATCTGGGTGACTTACTGGTACTTGATGATCTTTTGATATTTATGGATCCAGTTTGAAAATTTATGAAAAGTGGTCCTTGAAAGAAAAGAAGTAGGGGGTTGTAGCTCCCTTCCAGGAGAGACTGGAAAACGAGAGAGAGTTGTAGCTCTCTGCAGGTTGTAGCCTGCGTACTGGTAAAGGACTGCACCAATACAAGACCATTGTAAAAGGAGTTTCTAATTTGAAAGAAGATAGAGACATATTGCAGCAGGTGGTTTTCACCCACATTGGGTTTCCACCTTATATCTGGTGTTCTTTGATGTGACTGTCTGTTTTTCTTGTTCATGCTCATTGTTTTATGGTACTGATATGCAAAAATAATTAAAAGTATAAATAAGGAAGAATTGTTAAATGGACTAGATAATACTGATTCACCCCCCCTCTTAGTATTATTTTCAACAATTGGTATCAGAGCAGGTCCTTCTAAAGAATCTTGATCGCTTGAAGGAAGATCTTTCATCATGAGCAACTACGAGAGGGAAGCATCTATCAGGCCACCGGTTTTTGATGGGACAAACTTCAATTATTGGAAGGTAAGAGTTACTGCTTATCTTCAATCTCTTCATACAGAAGTTTGGAACATCGTAGAGACATGCTATGTTTTTCCTTCAACTACTCCTACAGATGCAGACGAGAAGAAGAAGTATGAAACAAATGCAAAAGTAGTCAGTACTCTATTAGGATGTATATCTCAATCAGAATTCATGAAAGTAATGCACTATAAATCCGCAAAAGAGATATGGGACCAAATTGTCACAAGCTATGAAGGAGATGAACAGGTAAAGCGTGCCAAACTTCAAACTCTCAGGATTCAGTATGAGACTCTCAAGATGTATAATGATGAAAGTGTGGCTAACTATTTTCTTCGGGTAGATGAAGTTGTTAATTGTATGAAAAATTGGGTGAAGAAATAAAAGAGGCTATTGTGGTTGAAAAGGTTCTAAGATCATTGTCCCCCAAGTTTGAATCTAAAGTATCTGCAATAGAATAAAAACAAAATATACGAATTCTTACTATGTCTCAGCTACATGGAATTCTAACTTCTTATGAAATGAGAAAGGGAGGTCCATCAGATAGAAGAGAAACTGCTTTCGAGGCATCACGCAAAGGAGATTATTATGAAGCAAGCCACGTTCCAGAAGAAGAGGAAGAAGAATCAAACTTTGTCAGAAATCTTCAAAGGGGTTCTGGAAGGTTCAGAGGTAAGTTGCCTTTTAAATTCTTTTCTTGTGGAAGAGTAGGTCATTATGCTGCAAAATGTCCTTATAAGGATAAAGGAAAGGAACCTGCTAGATGGAACAAGAAACAGAGTGCAAGTAAGAAAAGCTACTACACTCATGAAGATAGTGATGGTCTATCAAACATTGATGAAGATGAACGAGTTAATGAATATAAATTGTTAATGGCATTTGAAGATGATGATTATATGGATGCTATAGATGTGGATTACTTTCATGAAGAAATTACTAAAATTAAGAGATGTATAGAAGAGAAGAATATGATCATTGATACTCTACAATTTCAAATTGATGAAAAGGAAAGACATCTTGAAAAATTAGAAGGTGAAATTGTTGGTCTTAGAAAAGAGAATGAGAAAAAAAAAGCTATTATTCTTAAGAAAAATAAATTACAATCAATTGGCTGGTAGATTCGATAACCGCAGAAATTTCTTCAATGGACAATGCTTTTCTTGCCATAACTTTGGTCACAAAGCAGCTCAATCTGTTGCATATAAAACAATCATGACTAGGGAAGCTAAAAAAAAAAGAAGTATGACCGGGATTACAAAAAGGACCTATAACAACTTTTTTGTTGTTGAAAATGAAGTTGAATGTTCTATTTGCAATAACTTTGGTCATGAAGACTCTGAATGCAGGAGCAGGTTTCAGCAGAGAAAGGAACAAGCCTCAAGTACCAAAACATGGAGAATAAAGGAACCACAAACTGAAAGATGTGGGATAGCATTTTATGCAGAGGGACAAGAAAATCTATGGTACATTGACAGTGGATGTTCGAAGCATATGACAGGTGAGAAAGAAAAACTTGAGTCTTCCTCTGCTCTAGAAAAGGGAAAGAAAGTTTCTTTTGGAAATGATACTCCTGCAACTATAAAAGGAAAAGGCATTGCTCGGTTAAAAGAAAAGGTCAAGGCTGGAAATGTTTGTATGTTGATGGATTGAAGCATAATCTTCTAAGTGTCAGCCGGATGTGTGATCAAAGAACCGAGGTAATATTCAGATCAAATGGATGTCTTGTTCGTGATCTTGATACAGGTAAAACAGTTATCAAAGGCAAAAGAACTCCAAATAATCTGTACATATTTGAAGAAGATCAACAACAATGCTATCTGAGCAAGG